>JAHWFP010164562.1:0-47303 GCA_023313725.1 Lithobius niger | reverse complement strand
GTTCTCCGTCTACAACTACGTCTTCATTTTGTGTTTTGAAAAACGGACTGAAACTTAGTGCCTGAGGAAGACAGATGAGAAGCAGTTATACCACCAAACTTGCTAAAGCTGTCGAAAATTCGTAAGATATTGTGAGATCGAGTTTTAAATGATCTAATATCTTAACTTGGTGAAGATGAGTGTTAATCAAGTTGGACAAAAAGTCTCGGAAAATATTGTAATTTTTCACCGTAAAGAACTCCATCATTTGTTTACTGATAATAATGGTAAAAATTTATTGTGTTTTTGTATATGATGTGTTAGAAACTCACACAAGCTATTTTTTTCAATAGCTTCGAGGATTACAATGTAATAATTGTAATTGTTAATAAAAAGTATTATTATTATTATTATTATTATTATTATTATAAAGCTTGGGAATGCGTGGAAAAATTTATCAAATAGTAAAAAGCTATTTAAACAACAGACAATCAATGGTAAAAATAGGAAATAAAATGAGTGATTCTACAGAAGTTTTATACGGAGTACCACAAAGATCAGTGTTGGGACCGCTACTCTTTTTAATTTTTGTAAATGATATTGAATCAGGAATTGAAAAAACTTATATTTACTTATTTGCAGATGACATGATTTTGATTTCTATAAATGAAAGTCATGAAGAAATGTTACAGGACTTACAACATGATTTCGATATATTAAATTGTTGGCTGGTAGAAAACGAAATGTACATAAGAAAAGAAAAAACTGTTTATTTGGAAATCACAGTACCAAAAATTAAATTAACGGAAAAATCAAAAATAATGCTGCACAGTGAAGATTGTGATTTTTTAAGGAATAATAATAGAACAGCAAATTGTATACAAAAATGTCAAGCATTGGAGTCAGTTGAACAAACAAAATACTTGGGAGTGTTAATTGATAAACATTGGAACTTTGAAGCACACATAAAAAAATTCATCAATAAACTCAGATCTATGTTGACAAAGATATTTCAGATCAGAAATATATTGAACAGAAAAATAAAAAAATAATTTATTATGCATGGATTGAGAGTTTACTAAGATATGGAATTGAAGTCTATGGGTTTGCATCTGAGTATGTAATTAATAAATTGCAAAGTCTACAAAATAAAATTGTTAAAATGTGTTTTGGTAACAATGATACAAAAACAAGTGAAATTTTTAAAACAAGTGAAATACTGACAATAAGGCAACTAAGAAATAATATAATTATAATAAATAATTATTTTGTTTATAATTTTAAGAATAGAAATTTTGAAAAACAAGCTCGGTTAAGGAAATATGCAAACAGATACCAAATACCGCGTTGGAATAATACATATGGATCTAGAAATAAAAAATATTATATTCCTCAGGTCTTCAATGAATTGGATGAAAAATTATTACAATATGACTGCATTCAAAAATTAAAACCACATTTACAGAAATTTCTAACAACATGAAATAAAATAAGGCTTAATTATCTATTAAATGTAATATTAAATGGATTTAGTATGCGTAATTTTGTAAATATGATGTAACTATGTATATATGTATGTAATTATTTATTGAAAGATGTGTGTGTATGTATTATTGCACTCACACAAGTTCTTTGAACTTCGAGTTGTTTAAATGCAATAAAATTATTATTATTATTATTGAAGCAACAATTCGTAAAATTAGGAGAATAATACCTACACTATACATGGTCCGAGAGCTTTTTGACAGTCGAATAAAAAAATTACTCTACGAAGCATGGGTGCTCTCAAACGTTAGGTATGCTTGCACAATTTTTGTCTCTACATCCACTGGTTACATCGACAGAATGCAAAAAACTTCAAATAAAGCCGCCAAAGCCCTTTTTGGCAAAAAGGAGGGAAAATCTACTAAAATTATCTTTAACGAAAATAAACTATTCACTTTTCATTCACTTTATAAATTTTATATTATCTATAATAACTACTTCGATCTAACCTATCAAACAAATATCGCACGACCATCAAGAAATAATAAGGCTTGGCTAAAAACGCCCTTATGGCGCAACTCATACGGTAGAAGATGCTCTGCGTTTGTCGTGCCAACAATCCTCAACGAAGTCCCTGAGGATCTTAGAAAAACCATCATAGTTAGAAATATTAAAAAAAAGATTAAACAATGGCTGTTTGATACCGAGGAACTACAATCATGTAAAAAATTTTAAACTTCTTACATCTCTAAATACACGTTACAAGACTGTAAATAATTTTAGTAATGTATTGATTCTTGTAACAATATTTATTTATCTGTTGTATATGTACTTAGTTAATGGTCAGTGCACATACAAGCTTTTTGCTTCGTGCTTTTTTGAATGTACACTTGCTGTATGCTCATTGCTGATTAAACAACAACATTATTATTATTATTATTATAAAAAGTTATTATTATTATTATTATTATTATAAAAAGTTAAGAATCTTGATTCTCTAAATGGGGAATTCAAGTGCGGATTGATGGTAAATCCTGACTTGTATAAATTTTCACAACATTAGAAAATTAAAAACTAAAACTAAAAACCTTTAAAGTAAATGCATTATAACAATTTAACAAATAAATAAATAAATAAATGAATATATGGATGACCTGCAGAATGTTACACTAGCCTACTACAAATTGATGCAAGTTAATATTACTCTGTATTGTTATGATTATTTTTTTTTTCTGTTTTTGTATTGTTTTGTATTTATGTGCTGCCTCTCATACAAGCTCTCGAGCTTCGAGAATTTTTGTGCAATAAAGTATTATTATTAATCTTAAGGTATGGAATAGAACTATACGGATTGACATCAGACTATTTATTAGAAAGATTGCAAAAAATACAAAATAAAATAATCAAAGTACTATTTGGAAACAAAAAACAAAAAAAAAGGACTGATGATTTATATAAAGAAAATAAGATATTGAAAATTGTGAAACTTAAAAACTATGTTATACTTACAAAAAATTACTACAAAAATCAATTTAAATTTTATAATAAAGACAAGAAAACTAATGTAAGACATAATAGAGAAATGTTCGTACTACCAAGATGGAACAATACCTACGGTAAGAGAAATAGAACATGTTATATACCGAAATCTTTAATGAATTAACAAAAGAGATGTTGCAATATCAAAATTTAAACGACTTAAAACTAATACTCAGAGAAAAATTAATACGAGAATCTTAAGTATACTTAAGATTCTCGTATTAATTTTTCTCTGAGTATTAGTTTTCACTGAAAATATTAATAAGCAAAAATAAAATACCACCTAGTGCAAAGTGTTAATTGATAATAATGGTAAAAATTTATTGTGTTTTTGTATATGATGTGTTAGAAACTCACACAAGCTATTTTTTTCAATAGCTTCGAGGATTACAATGTAATAATTGTAATTGTTAATAAAAAGTATTATTATTATTATTATTATAAAGCTTGGGAATGCGTGGAAAAATTTATCAAATAGTAAAAAGCTATTTAAACAACAGACAATCAATGGTAAAAATAGGAAATAAAATGAGTGATTCTACAGAAGTTTTATACGGAGTACCACAAAGATCAGTGTTGGGACCGCTACTCTTTTTAATTTTTGTAAATGATATTGAATCAGGAATTGAAAAAACTTATATTTACTTATTTGCAGATGACATGATTTTGATTTCTATAAATGAAAGTCATGAAGAAATGTTACAGGACTTACAACATGATTTCGATATATTAAATTGTTGGCTGGTAGAAAACGAAATGTACATAAGAAAAGAAAAAACTGTTTATTTGGAAATCACAGTACCAAAAATTAAATTAACGGAAAAATCAAAAATAATGCTGCACAGTGAAGATTGTGATTTTTTAAGGAATAATAATAGAACAGCAAATTGTATACAAAAATGTCAAGCATTGGAGTCAGTTGAACAAACAAAATACTTGGGAGTGTTAATTGATAAACATTGGAACTTTGAAGCACACATAAAAAAATTCATCAATAAACTCAGATCTATGTTGACAAAGATATTTCAGATCAGAAATATATTGAACAGAAAAATAAAAAAATAATTTATTATGCATGGATTGAGAGTTTACTAAGATATGGAATTGAAGTCTATGGGTTTGCATCTGAGTATGTAATTAATAAATTGCAAAGTCTACAAAATCAAATTGTTAAAATGTTTTTTGGTAACAATGATACAAAAACAAGTGAAATTTTTAAAACAAATGAAATATTGACAATAAGGCAACTAAGAAATAATATAATTATAATAAATAATTATTTTGTTTATAATTTTAAGAATAGAAATTTTGAAAAACAAGCTCGGTTAAGGAAAAATGCAAACAGATACCAAATACCGCGTTGGAATAATACATATGGAACTAGAAATAAAAAATATTATATTCCTCAGGTCTTCAATGAATTGGATGAAAAAGTATTACAATATGACTGCATTCAAAAATTAAAACCACATTTACAGAAATTTCTAACAACATGAAATAAAATAAGGCTTAATTATCTATTAAATGTAATATTAAATGGATTTAGTATGCGTAATTTTGTAAATATGATGTAACTATGTATATATGTATGTAATTATTTATTAAAAGATGTGTGTGTATGTATTATTGCACTCACACAAGTTCTTTGAACTTCGAGTTGTTTAAATGCAATAAAATTATTATTATTATTATTGAAGCAACAATTCGTAAAATTAGGAGAATAATACCTACACTATACATGGTCCGAGAGCTTTTTGACAGTCGAATAAAAAAATTACTCTACGAAGCATGGGTCCTCTCAAACGTTAGGTATGCTTGCACAATTTTTGTCTCTACATCCACTGGTTACATCGACAGAATGCAAAAAACTTTAAATAAAGCCGCCAAAGCCCTTTTTGGCAAAAAGGAGGGAAAATCTACTAAAATTATCTTTAACGAAAATAAACTATTCACTTTTCATTCACTTTATAAATTTTATATTATCTATAATAACTACTTCGATCTAACCTATCAAACAAATATCGCACGACCATCAAGAAATAATAAGGCTTGGCTAAAAACGCCCTTATGGCGCAACTCATACGGTAGAAGATGCTCTGCGTTTGTCGTGCCAACAATCCTCAACGAAGTCCCTGAGGATCTTAGAAAAACCATCATAGTTAGAAATATTAAAAAAAAGATTAAACAATGGCTGTTTGATACCGAGGAACTACAATCATGTAAAAAATTTTAAACTTCTTACATCTCTAAATACACGTTACAAGACTGTAAATAATTTTAGTAATGTATTGATTCTTGTAACAATATTTATTTATCTGTTGTATATGTACTTAGTTAATGGTCAGTGCACATACAAGCTTTTTGCTTCGTGCTTTTTTGAATGTACACTTGCTGTATGCTCATTGCTGATTAAACAACAACATTATTATTATTATTATTATTATTATTATTATTATTATTATTATTATTATTATTATTTGAACAACCGCAGAAAACAACAGCTGAATTATATAAGGAAAATAAAATCTTAAGAGTATTAGAATTGAGAGATTATATGATAATAATAAAAAATTATTATATAAATACAAACAAGATCTACAGTATAGAAAAACAAAGCAGACTCAGATTAAAGTCACAAAGATTTTAAATACCAAAATAGAACAATAAATATGGCCAGAGAAACAAAAAATATTATATTCCACATATCTTTAATACCATACCAAAAGAAATCTTAAATAATAAAAGCATAAGTGAACTAAAATCCAAATTAAAAGACTGGCTTTTAGGTAACAAATAAATTCAACAATTACATTTCAATTTCTATTAAATACTGTTTCATAATGGAAGTGGTGACCATGTAGCGAAACTTGTAACTTTGTGTAATGATACATGTTTGTAATTAGTTGCCAAATATTTTTTTTTTGGCTTTTTTCTTTTTTTTTTCTCTGTATATTGTTGTAAATAAGTGTATTTTATATTTATTTTGTTTTGCTGACTCATACAAGTTGACAACTTCGAGTCAAGTGAGCAATAAAAAAAAAATTATTATTATTATTAAAGTATGTGGATAAAAACCGTTGCTAACAGACTGCTGACTAATGACTAGCTAGGTACTAGTTTACTCGTATGTTAATTTCCGTAGACCATATAGCTAGGCCTGTAGCATACACTAGTGTGTCTTCGGCAGTGCAATTTTGTGTACAGTTAGTGATCCATGGCTGGGCTGTTGCGTACTTTTTATGATTTATGGTGCGGGGTGTCACACAAATTGCGTGAGCGGGTGCGTAAGTAAGAAAATATTGTTAGTATTGTCAGCGGCGTCGTTTATTGTCGTAGCATCCATATCCTCCGCTTGTAATCTGTATACCTGGGTCACATAGGAAGCCGCAACCCGTGAGCGGAAGAATTATATCCCGTCACAGGGCGCGGTATTGTTGACATATATTTTGAATCATTTCAATTGGGTTCTCAAAGTTCACATTTCGGAACTAAATAGGTTATTCACTAAGCCTTATTACTTCAGGCTATGATGCGGGTCTGGTAAACTTTCCCGACACTCATTTTTCCGACGATACGTTTTCCCGACAACGTTTTCCCGACAGTGCCTTTTTCCGTCCCGACAGATACTTTTTCCCGACAGTTACTTATTCCCGACAGGACCTTTTTCCGACAGGTACTTTTTCCCTTCAGAACCTTTTCCCGACAGGTACATTTTCCCGACAGGTACATTTTCTCGACAGGCACTTTTTCTATGACAGGACTTTTTCTTGTGCTTTTAAACAACAAACAAACAAAAATTTAAAAAAGTCTCATGCAGTTGGTTTACAAAAATGCAGCTATTAAAATTCATTAAGGACATAGTCTTATGTTATGAGCAACGCTTTGTAAAAAATCCAATGGTTCCTCGACATTTCTATTGGCAAGCACAGTGTTTATGTCCCTGTAGTATTACAACATTAAAACCCAAGAACGTGAAACCACAACACGCTACGATTCTGAACTCACCTAACATGGAGTAGTTCGTGTGACTGCCATGCTGGAAATTACACGGAATGTAAAAGGTTGACCGCCTGCTGAAAGTTATTCGTTACGTAGTGTTATTCAATACTAGAAGGGGGGGGGGCAACTTTGCAGGCCGCCATATTGGCCGCCATCTTGGGAAATGGCGACCGGAAAACAGTTTTTTGGATGTATCTAAAAACAGTAACTCCAATCGAAAAACTTAGAATAGCAAAGTTTTTCAGAACAACATTCTGCACAAAACTTATTCCCATCAATATTTTCATAGAAGCAACGGTTACGCAGAAAAATTGGAATAAAACTATTATATACCTGTTGCGGGCAATATGTTAAACATACATAGTACTACATTCGAGTCTGTAACGTTTGATCTAATGTAGGTAAACGAATGAGGTTTGAACCGTTCGAAAGGTACGATTAATACCTTTCTAATGATTTAAATTGCATTCATGTATCTTTATTAGGTCAAAATTTACAGACTCAAACGTCGTATTCTATACGTTTACTATAGCCGTGTAATTACCCCGCACACGTACTATTACAGTCGATCCTGTAAATTTTACCAAATATGGATGCATGAATGCAATTTGAATAGTTTGAAAGGCATTAATCACCCCTTTCGACGCTTCTAACCCCACTCCTATAACTATGTTATCTTAAACGAAAGGTCACAAACTCAAGTGGAATACTATCTAGTGATAAATGTTAATTTAAGATTGTTTCCCAAATAACATTTTTGAACTGTGGCTGTTATTTACTTAACTATTAATTAATTAATGAAACAATTACTTTCTTCCTTTACAATATTAACACTGTAGACTATGGACTGTGCAGAATTTGTTCGAAAGCTACTGAAGAAATAAAATATGGTGCTTCCAATTCCAACACATCTGTTAATTGAGGAAACGTACAAAAACTTATCCGAAGACTGGGAACGTTAATGCATAGCTGGCATCGATGCGCATGTAGAGTTTCCAATATTACAAGTAACTGTCAGTAATGTAGTGGCCAAGGAAACTGCAGGCTGGAGCTCCGTTAGGGTAAACTACAACGTAAACTAAAGTAATCACAAGTAGCGTAGTGTGGTTGCCTGTTCGAGTAAAGCTACGTAAAAGACTCCAAGGAGATGCCATGCTAAAGGCATCGGACAACTGTCTGGTGTGCATGAAACCAGGAACAATTAAAAAGTTCTGTGCTCATTCCAGAAACTGAAAAAAAAAAAAGTGCCCATCTTTAATTATTTCAGTGTGTCGACTCAGCTTTCTACAGGAGATTAGGGAGCAAATGAATTGAAATGCCACAGAAACTGTTTAATTTATTTAAACCACTGTTTCGATTCACTTAATGTGAAAAGCTATGATACTGAAGATGACTGTAGTGCTTCGTCCAGTAAGATCCTAGAAGACATTTTTGGTGTGGTGGAAGAGGTTCTCGCTGCAGGGAAGAAATACTTCATTCTGAAGTTGCTACATGAAGAAAGATGTAGGAGGGCTGAATTGTACGACACATCACCAATGAACCATACATGGCAAAAAAACCGCCATACTGCAAAACGGCTGCAAACTTGGATGTGCAAGAAGCCCCAGGTATAATGGCAATGGGTTTTTGTTTTTTTTTTGTCTGTCTATTGAAAGTTATAAGTTGAGTAATCGTTACGGTTCTCCGTTCATTCTCCACATTGCCAACATGAGACAGGCCAAACGTGACGAGACCTATTAGGAACTTTAAATTTCGTCCTGATTTCATGAAGACCAGACAGTTGTCTGATGCCTTGGAGTCTTTTACATAATAGAAGCAACACTATAGCTTTACTCGAACAAGCAACCACAGTAGATGCTACTAGTGATTGCTTTAGTTTACTTTGCAGTTTACCCTAACGGAGCTCCAGACTGCAGTTTTTACACCATTTATCTTCCTTGGCCACTACATTACTGACAGTTGCTTGTAATATTGGAAGCTCTACATGCGCATCAATGCCAGCTATGCAAAAACGTTCCCAGTCTTCGGAGAAGTTTTTGTATGTTTCCTCAATAACAGATGTGCTGGAATTGGAAGCACCACAATGTATTTCTGCGGTAGCTTTCTGACAAATTATGCACAGTCCGTAGTCTAAGGCGTTAATAAGGCGTTAACGTTACAGACTCGAATATAGTACTATGTATGTTTAACATAGTGCCTGCAATAGGTATGTAATAGTTTTATTCCAATTGTTCTGCGTAACCGTTGGGAATAGGGAATAAGTTTTGTGCAGAATGTTGTTCTGAAAACTTTGCTATTCTAAGTTTTTCGATTGGAGTTACTGTTTTTGAGATACATCCCAAAAAACTGTTTTCCTGTCGCCATTTTCCAAGATGGCGGCCTGCAAAGTTGACCCCCCTTCTAGTATTGAATAACACTACCTAACGAACAACTTTCAGCAGGTGGCCAAACTATTACATTCCGTGTAACTCCCAACTTTTTTTTAGCATTGCGTTCACACCTACTAGAGGGGACGCTATCTCTATAAGGACAAAATTATCCCTAGTGTTTGACTTGTTTTATATTGTTGGTTCAGTCCTATTTTAAAGGTGTGGGGAAGGAAAGATCTAACCCATTTTAACTGCAGGTTAAATATAGCTAGCAATAAAACTAGCTGCCAAATCCCTCAACCTTATAATTCCATAAAAAATAAATTCGAAAAAATCATCTTTTTAACAGCCTTCAATTTTTATCATTTTAAAGGTAGGGGAATGTAGAAGTGTAAAATGATGCGTTCAGTCCATAACATAAGACCAGTAATATAAAACAAAGAAATTATATCCCTTTTTTAGATTTTTTGTTCAAAGCACATGTCAGGAAAAAGTCCTGTCGGGAAAATGTACCTGTCGGGAAATAGTCCTGTCGGAAAAATGTACCTGTCCGGACAATGTACCTGTCGGGAATATGTGCCTGTCGGGAAAAAGTACCTGTCGGGTAAACGTACCGTCGGGAAAATGTACAGATCCCCAATGACGCTATGTTTAGTAAACCCGAATGATGCCAGTCTTACTTATGGCTAATAAACGCTGATTTTTTTGTTGTTGCTTCGTTCACTCAATCAGCGCATCCCCCTTCAGTTGCTCGTCCCTACATCTTTCATTTATGTTCTTAATCTTCGACAATATTTTCCTCACTGGAGGAGGAGGGGGGGAGTGATTGGGTGAAATTTATCCACCACGGTTCCTCTTCCCGTATACCTTTCCTTTAAACAGTTTTTCCCCTGGGGTAGTGGACAGTTGCCTCTCCCCACCGCTTGCTCCTCCTACTTTTTTTATTCTTGTACTGAATCTTTATTGATGTCTTTTTTTAATTAAATTGTAAATTAGAATCCGTGGGGGCTAATAACATTCGTGGTGTAATTAGGGTATTGGATTTTGCGCGTCCTGTTAAAACTTGAACAAATTTGACATTGTTTTACATTTTTGTAATAATTAATGGTGTACCATTGCGTAAACCTCGTCTTGAAAGTATTCCTTCTTTATAGCCATCCTGCATTGCTTACATTACAGTATTTAATTGTACACAATATATTGTAACATTTATTCTTACATTGCAAAAATATGCGTTTTAACTTTTCTTTGTTTTTCAAAGCATCAGTAAGTTGATTTTTGATGGTCATTTCCAAAGTTACTACGTCTGCTCGTTGTGTTTGTATCTCATTATTAAGTTGGTCTTTTTTTAAACTTTGCTTCCGTTATCTTCTAGTTTTATTTCCAGTTGTTTAACTTGTCATTTTAATGTTGTATTTTCTATGCCTTCAATTTATTAGAACCATAAAGAAACTAAGTCAAGTACTCTTAACATTGCCAATTTAGAAAGGCTGTCGATGATGATATGGCAGCAAGTTGTTATATGCACACGCAGAAGAGGGATGTGACACGACACCACATTATTAATGTATGGGCTGGGAAAGTTAAAATCCTTTTAAGTGTTACAATTAAGTCCTGAATTGCGCAATAAAGTGGACGTTTTTGGAAATAATTCTATTTCAAAAGATTAAATTGCCAATGCGGGAAAGCAGTCTCTTATTGCTTTGTACTGTTGTAATAACAATCCACCCAAAACCAAAACTGGTAAGAGAAGTGTACAAAAAGGGTCGGCCTTTCAAAGTAGTGATATCATTCCACCAGGGAAAGGCTGCCAAGGTTAATCCTATTAGCCAAGTTAATCGCACCTCCTAATAGTTCGAAAGTTAAATGAAAACTAGAAGATTGCTACTAGCGATAGCAATCTTCAAGTTTTCATTTTACGTATTTTACGTATTATTCGGTGCGATTAACTTGGCTAATAGGATTAACCTTGGCGGCCTGTCCCTGGTTGAATGATATCACTACTTTGAAAGGCCGACCCTTTTTGTAAACTTTGCGGCTTCTCTTACCAGTTTTGGTTTTGGGTGGATATCACGACTTTCATAGGCCTGTGAATGTACAAAAAATCCCAGGGTGTAATCCCAGGTATTTTATTGTATGAATGTTCTCATTCATAATTTCACATTTGCTATTGTCATTCTAAATAAATTAATAACAAGCGTAACAGTATGGTAATTGCAAGGACCTAATCAATTCATATGGAGTGGTAGCAATCTTCAAGTTTTCATTTAACGTCCAAAGTATTATTCTATGAGATTAACTTGGCTAATAGGATTAACCTTCGCGGCCTTTTCCTGGTTGAATGATATCACTACTTTGAAAGGCCGACCCTTCTTGGAAACTTAGCGGCTGCTCTTATACCAGTTTTGGTTTTGGGTGGATATCACAACTTTCATAGGCCTGTGAATACAAAGAATTCCACTGTGTAATAGTCACCTCTACCTTTTTTGTCTGGAGTGTCTATAAATTTTCTAATTCATAATTCTTACGTTTGCTATTGCCCAATTAGCCGTTACACTAGCCAAATGGACATGTTTTGGCGTATTGTATGCCCATGTTTCGCATGCTTAAGTCTATTTAATCCGATTTTTGAGCGCACTGGCTAACAAACGCTGATTTTCGTTCGCTTCGCTCACTCAATCAGCGCATCCCCCTTTACTTGGTTCTCCTGAGGTAAACGTTAATCATTCAATCATGAACACATAATACAAACTCACGGAATGGTAAATGTTTATACAGTTCTATATTCTGGTGGCAGACGAAGATACTAAAACTAATCAACTCGCCAGCTGTTTAAAATTACTCGCCACTTACACTAGACTACAAGAACAGTAAGTCTACATAAAATAAAATGTCCACGTCACGTTATTGAGTACACTTTTTCTCCATAAAGAACACGTTCCCACCTGTGCTGACGATGTGCATTTTGTTTCCTAATCTTCTTTCCAGCATAACTGTCCCTTTTATCGTGGTGGGGCACATAATTCAGTTTGGATTCGTGTACCGTAAAAAAAAAAAACCAAACCTTTGCAATAAAAGATGAAGATAGTCTGTCTCTTAGTGAACCACCTATTTGCAAAACCAGTGCATTCTGACAATATAAGTACTGAAACGATAAGCGTGCAACACTTAAGCATGTTATAATCTACTGTTGAATGACAATACAAACAATGGTTACAACAATAATTTTGCACTTACGAGCCACTTCAGGGCCACGTGCTTCTAGCTGCAACCCCCATTTTAGAAAAAGGTACTTCCCCATATGACGCTTTACTGTCTGCCGAAATTTAGATCTGGCAACTTTCCCTAACGAGCTGTAGACGTGTCGTTATATCCTATGAGAATTAACATGGTAGCCTGCGGACTAGTTACTAGTTACTAGTTACTAGTCATTAGTTACTAGTTACTAGTCACCAGTAACACAAATCAACGTTATTAAGGACACTTTTTCTCCATGAAGGACACGTTCCCACATTTTCGTGTTGACGTTTTCTTTGTTACTGGACCTAAAACACCTGATTCAAACGATTTGCAAAGATTTCTACCGCATGGAGAATTTACACCAGTATGCTGAAATCACGTATAAGTTGGTTTCAGTAAAAAAACACGGTCTGCTAGTGAGCCGCCATCTGACAACAATAACACTCTAACAATTACGATCTGACAATTAAGCTCCAACAACAATAAAACGTCTACTTGGCGGCGACACACTAGCGTGTGTCTAGATGGGGAATTGCCAGAAAGAAAGATTACAGTTCAATCGGTGTATGAACTACGCAGCCAGTATGTGTCTTCAAGAAAATATGTCCGACTGGAGAAAATTCTACCCACATCACGGGCTACGTATTTTCTCACTCACTGAGCCTTTTTCGTGGAAATTGTAAAAAAAAAAAAACGTATTTATTGCCGTCGAAGATATCATTACCTATTGTATTTTATACCAGTGGAAGGCCTCAATCCCCTAGAAGAGAAGTTAGCTTCACTATTGTGCTCGCAGCTCCCTTTCCACCGTGCATGCACGTAGGCCTCTATATAATGAGCCGCCAGCAGTTGAGCATCATTCTTTTTTTCCGAGGGTACCCACGATGCGAGGCGCTCTTTTCGACTCTCCTTCTTCAATACCAGGACCCAACGGATTCCAATGGATTCTCCCTGAATGGACCTCTGCAAGGAAACAATGGGTGACCGTTGGTTCCTCTTGACTCCTGGACATCGGTCTCCCTTGTTCCGAATTTAAATTCGGCTGCGTCACTGCACCCGATTGTTCACATGCCCGTGCTCTACAGCACGAGGCTCGAAGACTAGCAAGACCACCGACCAGGTCTCCTCTTAGGGAACCACGGATTCCTGATTCTTCTTGCAGCTTGCTCTTTCAGTTTTGTTGTGTCTTTACACACACGGACTCCTGCAGGCGCCGATACACAGCAGCACAGACGACCGAGCAACCGAGCATTCGGACGACGCCCAAGACTCGAAGGCTAACAAGGCCACCGACCAAAATTCGGTCTCCTCTTAGGGAACCACGGATTCCCAGATTCCTCTTGCAGCTTGCTCTTTCAGTTTCGTTGTGTCCTTACACACACGGACTCCTGCAAGTGCCGGTACACTGGAGCAGCACGGGCTAACAAGACCATAGACCGGACTCGGTCTCCTCTTCTGGAACCGCGGATTGCTATCCCACCCTGCTTGCAGTTTGCCCTTCGGTGCTGTTGTCCTTACACATACGGATTCCTGCAAGCACTGTACACCTGTTACTTTGAACATAGACAATTCGCCTGGCGTACAGAGCTTGAGGAGGAACTGGCGCTCATGGCTCTAAGATGACAACTAACCAACAGCCGACCCCCCCCCCCCATTTGGGGAGACTGCTGTCTGCGGTCCACCCTGCTCTTTATCGAAGCCTGCTTTTTCAGTTTCGTTGTTTTTCTGCACGGATTCCTGCAACTACTTGCGTACTGCAGCACAGGTGACCGGGCGTCTGCCTCGCCAAGCGACCAAACACTAAGCAAACCAGGAAAACATGATTTGATGGCCTCCTGCTTTCTTTTAGAAGCCCCCTCTTTCATCAGTGATTCCCTGTTGCACCGTGCGTCTCGTGCGCACTGGCGTTCGGGAATCGGGTACCAACAGAAATCCTTTCTTGTTACTACTACATTCTACAGTTGCTCATGCGTCCACACGCCAAGACATTTGTGTCCGAGCGGCCAAGCATATGCCGGTTGCTTTCAGTACGCATCACGCTCGTATACCACGACCCCGGCATCCGAGCATCTACCAGCTTCCACGACTGTACACCAGCAGCCGCATGCCACAATACAAGCGTCTGAGCATCCGCACATTCCCTAACACGACAAGTGAATGTCGACATCCATAAACCTCGCCACAGGCTTCCGTGGGACCTAGCCGCCTCCTGCTGCTGCAAGGCAGACACATTGGCATCCGGCTGCCGATCCACCTTTCAGGTTTCACCAGCATTGCTACCTTCTGCGCAGTCTCTTCATATAGAGGCCAGTCAGTCGGCCACCATTTGGTCCTTCTTCTCTGTCGAGACTTTGTTAGACATGCTGTGGACTGTCCCCGGGACCTACGGAACTGCAAAGCGGACTTAATGGCGTCCGGCTGCTGATCCACCTTTAAGGTTCTATTCTGTGCGTCGATTTTGTGCAGCCTCTTCATGTATAGACCATTCAGTCGGCCGGCATTTCGTCCTTCTTCCCAAGACTTTGACCATGTTGGACGTGCTGTGAACGGCCTCCGCGACCTACGGTCGTCATCCCTTTTCCCGGGACAGCGGTTCCTGTCCATGGTCCCCTTCAGCTTCTGTCTATAGTCCTCCAGGCCTTCAGAGAACTTAATGAATGGACAAGGTTTGTCCTCCGCTGCATAACAACACCCGAATGTTTCTTCATCAGTGGACCTCAGCACAAGCGCCCAGACAACCAGGCTTCTTCCTGCTAGTGTGTATCAGGCATCCGGGCAACCAGGGTCTGGAGACTGGATGCCGGCGCTCGGGCCTGGGATCATTTTTTCATTAAAATTACGACCTGCTATCCACCTGCATTGGACGACACTACTCGTCTCATTTTCATTGCTACCTTGCAAACTGTGTCTGGTGGCGTGGAATGTGGCAGTGTTGGCGGGATATATGTTTTGACTTTTGTTGCTGGGCTAAAAATAACCGAATCCGTGTTTCTGGTAAAAGCGATCAAATTAAACCAAACGACGACAGGTTTTAATTTCGAGGCCCCCCCAATGGACCTCAAAATTAGCAGCCTATGATATGATGAAAAGGAGCATTTATTTCGTAGATGCTGACATCCACAGTGGAGTTGAATTGTTTTAAAATGGACTGAAACAATCACTGCATGGGCGAGCGTTAATACCTCGGTAAATAACTAGACTTGCAACAATTTTGCGGTGAGTGCGGTTCTGAGGTGTATTGTTTCTAAGTTGGCAGCAACAAATTGCTTACTGAATGCTGGCTTTCTCAGTGATAGGGGTCTTTTAGCCTTGAGTCAAGCAATAGTATGCGACTTTTCGGGGGCTGTACCAAAATCTCAGCGGAAAAGACTCGTTAACATTTTGACATAGAACAAACATTGGAGAGTTGTGGCAAGTAAACGACTTTTCCGGGAAAGGGAGAAAACTGTGCGAGGGGGAGGGGAGCGTGGAAGTCCGTTAACACTTCCATCAGATGAAATAGTCATGTGTCAGTGCACGGAGGTCGGGTCAGGGTTACACTAGATCACATTGTTGACGTGTAAAATTAAAGGATCAGCCAATCAGTTAAATATTGCAAACGCGATTTAGTTACCTACGAAGACCAGACACCGGGAAAGGCTAGGACCAGGAACTTCAATCCACCGTGCAGCATGCATGGGTCCAGTTAGTATAACAAATATCCGTTACAGCATCCAACAACTACAATGAAACCCATTGCCGACGCTAGTTTATCGAGTTTGTTTGCTTAGTACAGTTTCATTGGCCGACATATAGGCCTTAGTGATGAATACTTAATGGACTAACATTTCATCTAACTATGCGGAAACAATACACTATTGTTACCGTATGGCCTACAAAATCACTAACATCGTTAAAGCGTGGATAGTTTCCTAAAACAACTCTTTACATTGACCGTTGCACTAACCAATTCCAAGCCTTGTACAAACGCAAACAGAATAAAAGAAATTAAAGAAGAGGGCAATGCTCCAAATTGTCGGGTTAACTGGGTACCTTGGTGGCCTATTCTTGGTGGAATGATATCATTACTTTTTAAGGCCGACCCGATTTGGACTAGCGGTTTCTTTAACCATTTGTGGTTTTTTTGTATAAAAATAATGCTTCCTTAAAGAATGAGAAGTATATGAGATACATTTAGATTTGGTTACAGTTGGTTGTTTTTGAGGGACTTTGTTA
This sequence comes from Lithobius niger, assembly GCA_023313725.1. Classification (NCBI taxonomy): domain Eukaryota; kingdom Metazoa; phylum Arthropoda; class Chilopoda; order Lithobiomorpha; family Lithobiidae; genus Lithobius; species Lithobius niger. Next base: position 30,477 of record JAHWFP010164562.1, on the reverse strand, counting down.
GAACGTGTTTGGTTTGAGTGGTGCCAGCTAGTGATGACCATAATCAACATGGTTTTAGGACCATCACGTGATGGCATCACAATAGGCCCTATTCGCTTATTCCTGCGTTACGTAACGCACACACCATAATTTATATCTTCACAAGAGCTGTATAGTGCCTTACATATCCGCAATGCGTCTTTATTGTGGTTTTTGTAGCAACCACAGTAGCAACTCACAGTGCAGTGTTTGCTTCGACAGATCTGACTCTTAAGTTAATGCTGGGCCCAGGCTGGGCCCAATTCGTTGTGTTACAAACCCAGTTCCGTCACCGTCCTGTTTGTTCATGCGGATAAAAAAATGCAAGCCCCTGCCACACCGATTCCGCCGTCAAACCGAAAACTGCCTGTCAACGTCATGTTGCGATGAGCGCATGCGACCGAAGCATGTGTTTGGATTTGTCAAACGCGCTAGACAGAATCGAAGATGCAAGGCAATCGGTGGGGCACGACTTTCGTCAGTTCTGCACTGCACCAGTTAAAAGATTTGCCATCAGATAAATAGAACTAAAAACAAAGAACGGCTATAGGGCGTATAGCTACGTAAAATAGTGTACATGAACATACAGCATTGTTTTGTTAATACGTTAGTTTCAGTGAAATTCTGATTGTTTCCATATTGATACAACCTGCGAACGTCTGCAGACTGAAGCATATTATACGAAACGAAAGTGAATCATTACGCTAACCTCAAACTGTTAAGACTTGCTAATAAATTAATATAAGTATAAAAACATGAATACAAAGTGTAGAATCAGTTAAAATACGTATATATTAAGACTTGCAATTGCTTTATTAATAAATTTATTAGATATTTCTGGCAAGATACTCTGATTAAATACCCCTCCTGCGGGGCACACTCGTTTTTTCTCCCTTTAACTCGCTCGTGCATTGTGCCAGTAAAAAATAAGCTCAATCTGGAACTTAATAATTACCCAACGAATTTATTGGGAGCAAAAAAATTTCTGTTCCAAAAAATAATCGATACCTTTCCTTCCATTGGGATAAAACGTATGATAATTTTTTTGTGAGAATACAAGTTAGACCTACGCTAACATGTTGGTGCACGGCAACTTCAAGATTGTTTGTTATGGCAGCTGGAAAACTTATTCGTTCCAGCATTCGTTCCACTAAATACTGGTGTTTCCCTTGGGGTTTCCGGTTGCTTGTAACCGCCACCTCGATAACTCGATTGCGCATGCTCGGGCGCATTCTTTCAGTATAAAAGCGCGTCAGCGCGAAAGGCATTTCCACCCTCGTAACTAAATCAGTTCTAGCGCACTTCCACCAAAACCAAACAGCAGCAAGTGCCTATCTGAACGATTGGTTACTGAACAACCCAGACCCAATGGAACTCCAAACCAACCGAAACTCCACAATCTCCCTCATCAACCAACTGGGCTTCGGCATAAACATAAAGAAGTCGAGACTCATCCCAGCTCAAGATTCCATCTTCCTGGGTCTCATTCAGCCTTAAATCTGCAACAGTGATGTCCTCACCAGACAGGATGGAAGACATCATAACTCAAGCACGCTCCTTTCGTCAACAGCCTTACCACAACCTCAAAGAATTAAACTCCCTCATCGGCAAGATGAACTCCATGACCAGTCTTGTCCCTTACGGGAGATGGATGACCAGACCACTCCACCATTTCCGCATCAACGTGTAGGGAAGTCTACCAGCCCAACCAAACCTGTCTCTTCCAACAAGCAAACATTTCTCGATGAAAACTTTTCTATGGTGGCCAGGCATCCGACTCCTAATCACGATCTTTCACGAACGTCCTCCAGACCTCCTCCTTCTGTTCACTGATGCATCCTTGGAATGCCGACGAGCACACACAGCTCACCACGAGACATTCGGCTCATGGACAAAGAAAAAGCAACACCACATAAACGTCCTGTAACTGAAAGCAGTTCTAAATGCCCTGCGCCACTTTCAACACTTGGTCAAAGGGAAGACACTTGGTCAAGCAGACAACACGACAGCAGTGAACTACATTCGGAAAGAAGGAGGAACGAGGTCTCGCATACTTCATGTAGTTACCTTATCAATCTTCCAACTATGCATAAAACTAAAGGTTACCATTCTTCCACTCCACATTCCAGGCAACAGGTATGTGATTGCAGACTCTCTTTCTCTCGCCGAACACTTCCAACAGGGGAATGAACTTTAATAAAGAAATCTATCTGCGAATATCTCAACACTTGGGGCACCCCAATGATCGCCTTATTCACTTCAAGGCACAATGCCAGACTTTCCCATTTCGTCAGCCCAGTCCCAGACGAGCAAGCCCTGGCAGTAGACGCACTGACCTTTCAACGAACGAACCTCTATGCATACCTCTTCCCTGCATTCAAGTCGTTTCCACAGGTCCTCCGAAATATATCTCAGTCACAGGGTCTGTTTCTGCTAATCGCACTGAAATGGCCATCGGCGGCGTGTTTCCCTCATCTTCTAAGTTTCTTCATTGACACTCCAAGAATTATTCCACCGATTCCGGCTTTGCTGTCACAGCAAAAAGGAACCAAAATCCACCCAAACACCAGCGCTCTAAACCTTCACAGGTGGCTACTATCGTCAAATTCATAAAAAAAAAAAGCAGGATTCATGAGGAACAAGCAACCCGCATCGCCGGCAAAGCCATCAGGGAACGACAGAATCTACGACAGTCACTGGACTAAATAGTTGCATTGGTGTGACAGAAGGAAAGTCAATCCAGTCAATCCCCCTCTGCCCGAACGTCTGTAATTTCTCGATGACCTTTTCAAAGAAAGTCTGAAAGGTTCAACAATCCTGGTTTTCCGCTCTGCATTGAACTCTGTCTTCAAAGCTGCAGGCTCCCTCCTCGATGACTACTGCATCTCATCCCTCTCTTTTGAAATCGAACGACCTGCAACTCGTCGAGTCTTCCCAGACTGGGACCGTTCTATTGTCTTGGAATTTCTAATGAATGAACCTTACGAGCCAATGCTTAAGTCTCATAAACGTTCTCACACGGAAAACAGTTTTCCTTACAACACTAGCAGCAAGCATTCTATGCAGCGACGTACAAGCCTTATCAGCGGACCCATCTTTCTGCGTCTTCACCTTTGATTACTCCGGAGTCAGTCTCACACCAAGAACAAGTTTCAGAGCCAAAACCCAGAAACCTCGTGAACCAACCAAACCAATCATCTTCCAGCATTAACTAACATCATCAGTAATGAACCTGAACGCCTTCTTTGCCCGGTCTGGACCTCCGCTGCTACCTCGACAGAACCGACAACAACGAAAGTCGCAAGGGCAGAAACCAACTCTTCCTACTCTTCAAAAGAAATTTTGTTGAAACTTGAACAAATTTTGTTGAAATGGATTAAAGACGTTATCCCAAGTGCGTATGAGAAAAAGAACATCAATTGCGCAGACGAAAACGTCAGAGTTGCGACACATGAGCTAAGGGCAATCTCCGCATCATGGGCTTTCCACAACTATACGTTCCAGTTCCAGACATCCTGACAGCAGCATCATGGAGGAGCATCACCGTCTTCATGTCACACTACTTCAGAGAGATGACGAAGGAAGCCAACGGACTATATCGTCTGGGCCTCATCGTAGCAGCTAGATGTGTCGTCACACTGCCTTAAGCAGTCAGAAACAGAAGCAAGCCCCTCAAGACGGAAGCAAGACCCTCATCTGAAAAACCACGGCCCTTTTCACGGCCACCACATCCTACGAAAGAGATCCAAAACTCCTGTTTTATCTTTTTTCTGAATAAAGTGCGAAATTTGTTCATTTTTTGGGGAGCCAGCTCGTAACTCTAGGGTACCCGTCAAGGCGGTGCCTGCCACCTAACTTTGTCGAGGACCGACCAATAAGGCCAAAATTCATACGTAATTTATGTTTTCCTGTGGCAATAAGAAACATAAATTTGCTTGCCAGGGGAGGGGGGGGGCTGAAATTTGTTTCTTTTGCCTAGGAAAACATACATTACCTAACCCACCCTACCTCCCTTCTTGAGTCACCGCCTTGACTATATCGAGAGTTAAAATTATGTCTGCCTTTCGTGCTGACGCCCCCTCATACTGAGAGGGATGTGCCTGCGCATGTGCAATCGGGTTATCGAGCTGGCGGCTACAAGCAACCTGGAAACCTCAAAGGAAACACCAACGCTTCAAGGTACGATTCCAAAATTCATAGGTACCGTAATGTTTGCTTTCCTAGGCAAAACAAAAAAAAAATTTCAGTTCCCCCCCTCCCCCCTGGCCGGCAAATATATTTTTTTTTGTTTGAAATCCAGCTTAGTTCTTTTTTTTAATCAAATTTTAATAAAGCCCAACTCAAATAAATAAATTGTTATTTATATATATGTACTGCTATCTGCATCCTAAGAAGTAACTTACGTTCTGGCGAATATCTATTGAAATGTGTAGGCCTATTCATTATCCTATTAAATGCCTTTGGAGGTTTAATGGTAAATTTCAACTTTACCACATCTATCTACAGCAGAATCAATTTACAAAAAAATAATAATAATAAGCCTGTGTTTTGTTCTTCTTAAACCATTTCATTTTAGCACTGTCAAACATTCTACATTTTATTAAAATGTGCGGTCAGATAATTACCTGAGCGTAATGAAGCAGTTATAAGGTGGTAGAAAACAATCCAACAATTTTTGCTCATTAATTGCGGTGTTGAATTTGCAATGCAAATTATAATTGCAGACAATAATAACCAAATTTCTTGCAACAATTGACTTTTTACAGTTTGTCTTGGGGCAAAACGATTAGCGGTTTAGCCCTATGGGTATAGCTCTGAACTTCTGTGGCGCGCCTTTGCGGCGGAAAAAAAGATTTCTTTGGTAGTATATTACGTTGTTTTCGGAAAACAATTCTATATTCGGTGCAGTTTGTTTTTCTTCCCTAATTATTTCCACCCCTTTAGGCCCAAATTGAGCGAAGCCTGGCTCCACACATGCAAAAAATTGTTTCATACCAAGGGGATGGGCAGTCGTGGTTCGTCGAAGTAGAATTTGTTTGTACGAAGTTTTGGTAATTGATATGTATCCCTTATTACAATTACTAATTTGCAAGAAATAATGATATAGCAAGAAGGTTATAAGGGAGGTCTGGGTAATTTTAGGACAATTCCACATACAGGAAACAAGGTTGGCCAGCCTGTCAGCTTGTTACCGTGTGCATGAAGAAAATAATCATCTGCACCAAGGAGGAGGGTGGAATTCATTCACCATCTGTGCACCTACTACTTAACATCTTTGATAAGTTTGCGGTTTGCTTAGAGATTTTTTCTTTCACTTGAACTGCCGTTCATGAAGTGTGTTAACCATTAACCTTGTCTTCGGAAATTATTCGGTAATGTGATAGTCCTGAGCTGGTAATATTACGTGACCGTGACACAATTTATTTATTTTTTATTGTTTATTTTGTACGTGTAGTAATTTCTTTAACTTTTTTATTTCTCCGCACTTCGGTTCGTCCACCTGCATCCGTCTTCCCCGATGATTCCTTCCTTAGTTGTTAAGGGAAAGAGTCCGTAAGAAATAGGAATTTCTTGACTTAGCTTGTTTATTTATTCACTTATCCCACAATTATTTTTAGTGTGAAAGTTTACTTAATCATTTGTTTTTCCCTTCCATTACGGACTTTCACTCTTTCCACCCCCCCCCCCCCCCCCTTCCCCGAAAATGACATATTCTCCACCGTAATCCCCCCGGGTCATTTTCTCTTCCCCGGACATTTTCTTACCAGGAAAAAAAAATATATTAAAAAAAATAACACAGTTTAATTTTTATTTTAAATTACTTTGTACTTACTTTATATGGCTACGTGGTTTAAATTTTGCATTGAAAGACGCGTAGCTTTTTCGGTGGGTCATTGCTCTCCATTTTACCAAAATTTAAGCTTTTATGCCCCAAGTACGGTAGCTGAAATGAGCTCAACTATGCTTCAGTTCAGGATATACGACACTAACGCTATGGCGTCGCGCTACAATGGTTTACAATTGGTCGACAATTGATATGATGTTTGCTGCCTAACTTGGCGCGACACTAGCGTGTGCCTAACTAGCGTGTGTCTAGATCTTGTTAGTGTTGACTTGGTGCCTCTACCTTTCTATAACGTCGGAATTAGCGTTTTAAAATTGTGAACTGCGCTCGTAATTTTTGTCCGATTTTGATAATTTTTTTGATGTGGTTTTTAAATTTAGGTTACGTTTCCATGTCACAACTTTCATAAAAGTCGGTTCAGCCATTCTGCATTTGTCATGGACGGACGGGCAGAATAACGCTAATGAGGGCTTCTCGCTTTACGAAATTTTCCTAAAAAGGAAAGGAATAAATTAAAAAGACAAAAAGTCAATCATTAAAAAGATAAAAAGTCAAAGATTAAATCGTTACCTCTATTGGTAGACAAACTCAATTCTGTCACTAGAAAGGTTGGTGTAACGATACGTTTTTAGTCGTGTTTTTCAAAGGTAAAGTGCCTGTTAGGTTTTTCTGGTTGTCTATGCATGTGTGCGCTTGCACGCCCGAAATCTAGAACAGCCGAATCGATGTTCATGAAATTTATCGATCAAATCCAATTTTCATTGGAATCGATTGGGGATTACAGGCCCAATTCAAGGTTGAAAAAGGACAACCTTGGTTGAGACAAGAAGCTGTAGAATGATTGTAATAGTACTTGTAATTAGCCTGAAATTGACTTTTTCCTGCAGTAAATGGTAGAAATGAAAATAATTTACATTAGTAGGTAGCCAGCTAAAAATTGTACTCTGACATAAAGCTTGACTACTTCCCATTGTTCCCAACTTTGGAAAGTCATAAAAAAAATTAGTCTTTGAGCTCAATGATACTTTCTTTTTGCCCTTTTTATGGTTATGGGCCCTTTCTCCTCACTACGACCATCATTTTTCAGTGCAGAAAAGCAAAATATGGCATGTTTTTTTCCTTCCAAAAGGGCATTTTTGTTTCCAAAATAAGGGCAGGGGCAATTCTCTCTCTCTCTCTCTCCCGCCTCCTCCTCTCTCTCCCCTCCCCCCCCCTCCCTCCCTCGGTGCACGCCACTGCAATGATACAACCGTATCCAGAATTCCATTCGGCCGAGAATGCTTGCCTTCAGAAGAGATCAAGATTAGCTTCGGCCATCCGCTACTTGACTGGTGACAAGAGTGCAGGTAATGAATGGATAGGTTGTTAAATTAATAGGCTTCAGCACAGATTTCTTATTCATCTTGTTTAATTCATTCGAGTAAAATTTGCACATCGCTCGTTCTAATAATAGATGGTACAGGAAAATGTAATCTGGGGTAAATAAAATAAAAAAAACTCATCGTGGCAATAAACAAAAACACAGATGCGGTCTAATCAAAGTAAGCTAACCAGCCAGTGGCGACTGGCAAAAGAAAATGCCGGAAATTCTCCATTGCCTTCAGAGGAATGAAGAAGACAAATAAATGCAAAAGCTTCTACGAAGATTGATTAAAATAATATACACAAGCTGCTTAAAATTATACAAGGAAACCCCGCATATTAGAAATATTTAGTAAAACAGAAACGTGCGAGGGTTCTAGTTTAAAAGCTATGTTGTCGGACACAACGCACTAAAACGATGTAAAAACACAAAATGCATTATATCGCGGTGTAGAAATTGGACCCTTCTTTCAAATGCAGCACTATAGATAATAAGATTGGGTGACTCCTTACAACTCCGCAATTCCCCACGTGTGGGCGAGGAGCCAACCGATATTTTATCGTGTTGGATTTGGAAAAAAGGGGCCAATTTCTGCTTTGCAATATAATGCATCTCACGCTTGATTTTAATTATTGAATTTTCGAAGATCTTCCTTTCCCCTTCTTTAGAATCCCCAGTACAGGAAAACTATGAAAAAAGTCACATCACAGCATCATCGCTTGAACAATCAAGATTTTTTCATAGTTTTCTTGGGAATTCTGAAGAAGAAGAAACTAAGATCTCCGAAAATTCAGTAGTGGACTGTTTTGTTTTTCTTCGGTGGCATTGCAATCTTGTTGTGTTTTGGTAATGTCTTTCAAATACCATTGTGTCAACTGGTTACCGACGTTTTCTATAATACATTTTGTGTATTTTACATCGTTTTAGTTAGTGCTGCCTGACGACAGGCTTTAAAATGCTGTAACTAACTTAGTTAGGACGCCACACTTGTATGCATTCGCATTTCATTGCAGTAGTGTGACTGGGATTCGAACTGGCGAGCCAATTACTCAACTAGCGTCTTAATGGCTATGTGACCTCTGTTGGAGTCATAGTTGGGGTTGTGTGCCCAATTAGGATTCAGTAGTCGTATTTGTGCCAGTGGAGGAATGTGCCTATAGGCACCATACCCAAAAGTCCTGCTGTTCCAATGAAGTATGTGTGCTTCACTCTTCTACATTACTTCTATAGTTTGAGATTTATCGTTGTGTGTATTTCCTCTATCTTTATCTTCTCGGTTCGTAGTTCTGTTTTACACAAGCATCGTTTTAAAACAACTCTTTGCGCTATTTTGTTGTACACTATTTTGTCGTGCGCTGTTTTGTCGTCACGCTGTTTTGTCGTGTGCTGTTTGGTCGTTCTGCTGTTTTGTCGTTGCGCCGTTTTGTAACGACGAAGCTGCGCGACGACATAACAGCACACGACAAAATAGCGCACGACAAAATACTAGCGCAAAAAGTTGTTTTAAAACGATGCTTGTGTTGACTTAGGTTATTTAGTTACTGTTCTAAATTCTCTTTAAATGCTGTATTTGTTGTTTAATACAGCAATTCTTCGCCACCAGCCAGCGATCAACCGTTAATGTTCACTCACTTGTTACCTTTCCGTAATACTTAAGTCCAATTAATTTTTATGTCTGTGGGTGGTTAGATTGGGGAAGAATTTTTTTATTTTAGTTTAATTTTTTTTTTTACAAGACGAGGACTGAGCTGCAGCTACTCCCTGACGTTCGTGTTGCTCCCATTAAGTATTGACCACAACAGTGACGACGCAGGTCTAACAGCTGCTTCTTTTTAAATCTTTATGATTGAACAGATTCTAGCTGTAAAAAAAAATAACAACAAAATTGAAAATTATAATGGCCAAACCGTGGCATTGTGTCGTGACTCGTTTTAGGAGGGCTGCACAAGCCAAAGATGGACCTCGGCGAGTATTGTAGCGTATTCTCTATTTCCAAGGCTTGAGGCGGACTGCAAGCTCGCTCGTGGTTGTTACTGTTTAGACACATGGCTACGTCATCGTTCGAACTTCGAATGAAAAATGGCCGAGAGTAGCAAAGGGTAAACGCTAATAGGTACGGGTTTCCGGTAATGACACGGCGCCGATGCTGGCCCGGTTATTAGAGCCGGGCCAAGGGCTGAGCCAGCCACCGCTGTAATTTGGCGCGCCGTAATAAGGGGCGCTCGTAATGCCGATGCGTCCCGCTTGGAGGCGTTCGTCGCCTCAGGCATAGAGCGCCGCCGCCGCGGCCGCCGAGAAGGCAGACGTCCGAGTCGGGAACTAATAATTGATATTTGCGTTTGGGAATCGACGACCGTGAGAAGGGCGGATTTTTTTCTGCTGCCGCTACGTACTGCATCTCGACATTTTCCTTGTAAACTATTTTAGCCTGTAGGCTGCGAGGGAGGATTCGTGGTGAAGTTTCAGGAATGAAAATAAGAAAGGTTGGATTATCCGCATCTTCGCTATTAATTCTCTGAAAATCGACACGAAAAAGCAAAATGCCGTGGAATTGTAGGTTGTAATATAATAAACCAACAGTAATATAATAAAATAGATGGTTATTTACGATTATTTTGCGTCAATTTATCATCCAATAAGTAATTGTTAGGATAATATCCTTTCTTTGGCAGCCAAACTGGGTTGAAGTACGATTATCGAACCCTGTTGAGACATTTTTAAGTGATCTATCTCGCAGAGAAACCCGAAGTGAACTTTGCAATCTAACATGGTTCCAAAACAATTTCAAAATTTTTTTCGCATGATAGGAGGCCACTGCTTTCTCCATCCCATCCGATCGTAGTTTTGCTTGCAATGATGCCCAATGTAGCTTAACTTTTCATACGACCAAGAAGTCCTGATGGTAACCATCGTGTTAACGGTGCCCTCAAAGTAATAATTATGCTACCGTTAACAACAAATTTGCCATGTGTCATACCCACAAAGACATTTTTTTAACTGTAAAATGTTGTCGTTGTTTAAACTTTTGCGTTATCTGGAAATTATTTCTTCTACGAAGCAGTGATTAATCGATGTAATCGGTAGTTTCATTTTACGTATGATCGCGAGCAACCACTATTCTGTGTTGATTCGGTGTCCATAAGGGTGTCCAAAAGTTAGGCCTTTCTCTATCCGAAATGGTGCCAACTACCTTTAAGACAACTATACAGTAGTAATGAGAAACCGTGAGGAAACCATGCATTTTAAGCAACGACCTTGATGACCTTTTGTAATATCATCACGTTGCTAACTTCTAACGCACTTAATCATTCACCCGTGTAAATTGAAAAGTTGGAAGAAATCATTGAAGAGTGCCAATAAAAAACAATAAATAAAATTTGTAGAAATTCCAGTTTTATGTACAAAATAAACTTCGTGCAAATAGCTTCACTGCAAGACTTACTGGTCAGGCTGTGCAGCGAATTTTGGTACACTGCTGCAGTACATGATTTTAAAACTGCGTGTTTTCTAGAAACACGTAACTGCCCTATTTAACGTTCGTACTGTACGACGTTGCTTTACGTATGGTGATGTTCCCACTAAGATTTGGGGTTTCCTTAACTCTTGCCTAACAGCCAAAATTCACCAAAATGTTTTACCACTTCCGGCCACCAAACTGGACAATCGACGTTACTTTTTCCCAGTATGAAATTCTTTGGCTGAGGAAACTGTCACTGTAAACTGTTAACTTTGAAAATTTAGTTCCCTTTTTTAAAAGCCAGAATTATTGCACATCACCTTAGTTTATTCCGTTTTTTATTTTATGAACAACAGCTTCTTTTAAATATTGACTGGTGTAAAAGGTTTTTTTTTTTTAGCCCTTCCTGTTCCAAATCAATTTCTACAGTGATTGAATATTTAATTTATTTGTTGTGTTCAACTTTAATATTTCTGGGATGCTTTTGTTGAGATGCCGTTCGACATAAATTCGAACAGCTTCACGAGCATTTTTCTGTGCTAAACCATAGCACAGGATCATATCCACTAACTCGTTAACGTAGACTTAGGGTTTGGCTGAAATATGCTAAAGTACTGGTTTTTTTTTATATGCCGACGAAAATATATGTTACCTGAGCTTTTAGCATTCCCCTTTCTTTGCTGTTTGATCTAGAGGTTAAGGTTCTAGGAGCCTGCCAGCCTTGCGACCCAATGAGCATACATTGTACGCATTCCTCCGTCTATATAAAGCGCCGTTGACAACCGTGGCTTCATCTTTGCTTCTCTACGTCTTGACCATGTCGGACATGCCGTTTCTTCTCCCGGGAATAGAGGTTTAAAATACCGCGGTCTTAGCTACCGTGGTCCCTGTAATTCCCTTTCTATTATGCCATGTGCAAAAGCTACACAAGGGAGACGCCGACCCGGGTGGCTACACCGCCCCCATTGTCCATCGAACTTTTGGTAGAAGACCGAACACCAACGTTACCGGGATTCTTCACCTTATCAGGGGCCTGTCCGTGGTAGCCTAACGACCGTGTCCTCTCGGCCAATGACCGCACACTAGGTCCCTTTCCCATCAGACCTCCAGCGACCGATAAGGCCACGCTTGATACGACCACCACGTCTCCAATCCAATGCGGCCAAGCTCGGCCCCTACCTGATTTACTGAAACCCCAAACCGACCTCATGAATGCCAAGGAAGCGTACTCTCGACTCCAAGTGAATGCCAGACATTCTGCTGAAAAGAGAAAGCAACCTCGTCCCTCCGAGGCACCACTCGATCTTTCTTCCTGGTCGTCAAGACGATCGACCACTCTGCCGCCGTCCCTTAACGTCGACCCGTCCAACGAACTACTTTCCAAGGAAAAGGTTCACGAACTTAAGGAATTCGCTGTTCATTCCTTCAAGCGCAAGTGAATCCCTTTCCTCAACGACCGCCGCCGTCCCAGTACGCCCAAGATACGGTAACCATCACCACCAGCAAGAATTACGGTCGTCACTAGTCCTTCTGGGACCTTCCCGTCCACACGACCAGCCTCAGTCAGCTTTTCAACCTATTCATCCACCTAGACCATCAAGACCTGTCATCATTGAGGATGCTGACAATTCCGGTTCGGCAGTTGACGACGCTGACCAACGATCGGTCGTCTCTGACGACCTTCTTTTTCGTCATGCCCATTTTGCAGTGTCTTTCACCGACGACCCCGAACCCCCGGAAATCTCTCTTCAAGACCTACTAAAGACAGTCGAGGATATTATCCCGGGTTGCCTCCTCCTTAAGCCGTCACCACCAGCGACTGAACCAAGCAAGAACCGCGGTCTCTCTACCTGCTCTGGTTTTGTTCTACGCGACCGTCTTCCTTGTCAACAAGAAGTTCTTGGTCAATCCTCAAGGTTAACAGCTCAAATGAAAGGCTGTTCCACGGATGCACCACACGGTTTGGTAATAAGTATTTAGTGCAGTCCTTTTTTGTTACAGCTATAGTGAGTTTCAGGGGATGTCCTGAAACTCACTATTTTGATTTGTTACCTCTCTCGTGTTCCCTTCCTTTCTCTTTCCTTCATCTAAACCCTCTGGGGTCGGGGCGTCATCAATTATATTCTTGTACTAGACGTAATGGATGCTTTGTTTACTCTATTCTCATATGCTCCGGGAAGCCATGTTTCAAACGGGATACACTTACCCCACTCAGTGATGAAAGCGCTCACGCGTTTGGGACTAATTCCCATTTCCACCTCCTTCCAACTTGGTCCCTTTTATGAGCTTCCTTTCCCTGCTGTTGCCATGCGTCTTGGCACAGCCATATGTCATCAAAGACGCTGCTCGTATGGGTAGAAGTTGTGTACAATTGGAAAATAAGGATTGATATTGTTTTGTGGTTTTAGATTACCTTAGGGACTGTTTTTGCCTTGCATTGATTCATCCGTAACCAACCCGCAGTCTAAATTATTCACTGTAACTTCGCACTTCTGGTCGCAGAATGCAAATTGTGCAACAAACGTGACGGCTTTATTTTTTTTTCGTAAATTTTTATCTTACGAGAGAATGCGGAGTGTCGTTGCCAATTTTTTCGCAACACCAGACGAAGTTGGATCGTTTGAAAGTACCGTGTGTACCATGGTCTGCGGAGGAATTTGTTCCAGTGTGGCTTGGAGCTGACGACTCTGACCACTCGGTTGTGTTTGTGCACGTTTTTTGGGGTCCCAGTGCCCCCTATAAAGTTAGCGGATGCCTGTTATTTGTCTGCACTGATACGAGATTAGGCTAAAGACTAAATAAGAGGTTTGCAATTTCATTCACCCCAAAAATAATTTAAGTGTTGATTTTCTGAGTCTAGCGCCAAATGCAAAAGTTTTTGATAATAAAATAAAGGAGAGCCAAGGAAATAATTCTAAAAATAAATGAATGGGAGTGGTATGATTTATGTGAAAGCTGGGATTTTCTATGGGTAAAATAAGTCGTTAATATTTTTTGGTTTGCGCTCGCATGGTAGGGGAATACGACCGAAACTGAAGTATATTTCGATCCTCACGGACCTGGACTTCCTTTCAAACCGTGAAGATAATACCTCGGGGGAAATCTGGTCTTTGTTATTGCGATAACTAGAGTAGACCACATAAGACGTGGAAGTAATAATTCAAAGGTATCCTAAACAAACATGAGCTTGCAACTCTTCGTTGTAGGTCTACTCATGTTATTTAAGTGGACTAGCAAATTAAAACACGTTTTATGTATCGCTTTTATGTTATCGCCTCATTTGGAATTCCATTCAATTTGCATTTATATTTTTAACATTTTTTTTTTTTAATTTAAGAAATTAATTAAAACGTAGAAAAGATCGTGTCATGTTATACAATCTGCGTGCCAAAACTTAAATTAATTTCTTATGGTTGGCCTTCTGTACCAAGTAAAACGTACCATTGTTGGTAATATAAATTAAGACAAAGTTCACAATGACCACTAGTAAACTATCAACGTCGTTCTCTGTATTACTGCATCTTTTTTTTTTTGGCGCTACAAGTTTGTTCAGGGTCATGTTAAGAAAAGAAAAGCGGGGAAAAGAACTATTATTTGAGCCTGAGAGCTGAAGCAATGAGCTCTCTGCAGGAAGCGCCTGTAACTATCGGTTTCTCAGGAGCAATTTCTCCTGCGTGTCTCTATGCGCCCCCCCCCCCCCTTCTTCCTCTCGGTCCCTCCCAAGGTGGAGTCGGGCGTGCGACTTACGTCATCCCTACAAAATGGCCAACTTGTTTTTCTAATTTATGATCCGATTAGTTGAGCACTCGTAAAATAAAACCGCATCCCTCTTAGGAACTGGAAGGAAGGCAGCTAGAAACACGTCTCCTCCAGTCTCTTATACGAAGCGAGCGATTCCGACAACGAGCGGCAAGCGTTGTTAATGTAGTTAATAGTGCAGCGACAGTACGCTAACACCATTTTGACTGAAGAGTTAGCATCCGAAGCTGGACGTTGAGCTAGTTGCAAGGGGCACTGCATGAAAATGGAGGGAAAAAACCGGCGTCTTTAGTCAAACTAGCAGAGTCGCTCGCTTCGCTCGCTCATTCCGCGTCGTCTCGATACGCTCGAGGAGCTTCCATGGGCTCGAGGAACTCTTGTGCTTCTTACAGACATTCCACGTCTAAAACGATCAAGCAAATGGTCAGAGTGCAGTACGCGTTTTTGTAAGGCTTCACTGCATAAACAAATGATAACCATAAATCATTCCAACAGTCTGGCCATCCGAGAGCTACGTGCGTGTCGCTCCATGCTTCCAATAATTTCTTTAATTCTAAGAGCATCACAAAATCATGTGCTGGTTATTTCGACTCAAACTAATTGTAATTATTGCTCACAGTTCGTCCATCACATTCCTAAGCACACCTGCATTTCATCTATATCATTCAAAACCTACGATTTGTTTGTTTGCATATTTGTACGTCTTCTCCTCCAGACGTAATCCTCTATGAAGGTGAGAGATGAAAGATTGAGAGAATGCAAAGCGAGACACACATTGGAAAAGTTTACTTTACGTGGAAATCGCTCGCTATGCTCGCTCAATCAACGCACCACCGTGCTTCAGAAACACGAATGTTTGGCACCCTTTTAAAACCAGGTTTCAATGCATCAAGTCAGTTGATACAAAACCAATTTTAATATCTATATGTGTTACGTTGCAAAATACGTTGTCCGTTTAGGTTATTTTTTGCGTGCATCCTTCTCCAGATCATCTCAGTGCGCAACTAATAGCTTCAAGACGATCCATGATTCATGTAATTTCTCTGTACTGATTATTTCGACGCAAACTAATTGCAAATGTTGCTCACAGTTCGTTTGTCACATTCCTCAGCATTTCACCTACATCATTCCAAACATACGATTTGTTTGTTTGCACTTTTGTACGTCTTCTTCTCCAGAAGTAATCCCCTAGGTGAGAGATGAAAGATTGATAGAGCAAAGCAAAACACACATAGAAAAGGTTTAGTTTACGTGGAAATCACTCTCTTTGCTCGTTCAATCCACGCACCTCCGTGATTCAGAAACGCGAATATTTGACACCGTTTTAAAACCAAATCTATTGTTTTGATTATTCCATGCATCAAGTCAGTTAATTTAAAACCAATTTTAAGATCTATATGTGGTGGAGTCGCGGACATTTCGTCCCTGGACAATTCGTCCCAAAAGGTTTGTTCCCGGACATTTCTTCCCCTGATAATTCGTCCCAAAGTTCATCCCCGGACAATTCGTCCCCCATTTTTTTTCACCATTTTCTTAACCAACCAGAAGTTACAAACAGGGAACAATAAATAACAAAAGGAGCCCTTGCATTTCTCTGAAATGCTGCTGAACCTAAAAGCCGACCAACAACCGGCAAATATCAAACTTCAACTTTCGCGTTTAGAATTGGTGGCGCCCACCAGATGCAATCTATGAACTAAAATTGTTTTCCCTAACGTGTCAATATAGATGGATTCTACCAGGAGCGACATAAAAGAGGTTTCCCCCCCCCCCCCGCCGGTAGGGCCCCGTATGGCCCACATGTAATTTTATTATATGTGGGCCATCATTAAAAGAACATACTTTCTCACTATATTCGAGCATCCTGCGCAAAATAGCGTTTGGAACATTTACCCAGGAAACTGTTTCTCACGAGGGAAAAAGTAGGAAAATGAATGCTTTTACAACATTTAGATGCGTCTAAAGTACTGTTGCAAAACCGAGCCACACACAAAATCCAACTGGGAAGAATGTACCTTTATCGTCTACGAAAATAAAAGTATAAGAGGCACAAATCTAAACTATCATAAAAAATGGGGGACGAATTGTCCGGGGACGAACTTTTTGGGACGAATTGTCCGGGGACGCATTGTCCTGTTACCATGTGGTTTGTTGCAAAATACGTCGTCCTTTTAGGTTATTTTTTGCGTGCATCTTTTCCAGATCATCGCTACGCTCGAGGAGCTTTCATGCTGCAACTCTTATGCTGCTGACAGACATTCCACGACTAAAACGATCAAGCAAATGGTCAGAGTGCAGTGCGCGGTTTTTGTAAGGCTTCCACTGCATAAACAAATGATAACCGTAAAATCATTCCAACAGTATGGATCCGAGAACTACGTGCTCGTCGATAATGCTTCCAGTAATTTCTTTGATTCCCAGACCATCACAAAATCATGTGCTGATTGAAATTATTGCTCACAGTTCGTCCATCACATTCCTAAGCACATCTACATTTTATCTTAATCATTCAAAACATACTATTTGTTTGTTTGCACATTTGTACGTCTTCTCCTACAGACAGACCTTCCACATAAAAAACGATCAAGCAAATTATAAGGGTGCTGTATGGGATGTCGGTTATCTCGCTAGAAAGTCAATATTATTTTTTTACGTGCAAGGAGGCAAGCAAAAAGATCAAGCAATTTATCAGAAAAGCGCTGTTTCTGATGACAAACGCTGATTTTCGTTCGCTTCGCTCACACAATCAGCGCAAACATTTCCTCAGAAACGTGACTGAATAAATGTAACCACCAAGAACCACACATCACTTGTAATTTGTGTTAGTATACACTTTATATGGGTTTTCTTGTTTTTCTTATTGTAAGAATATAGTTCTTTACGTCCTGCTCAGTAGATATTTTTCCATGGGCGTCTTATCACTTCACTCTCTTCGCTCGAGGAAGTTTTCATGAACAAACTATGACGTCATGAACAAACATCATGAGGGTTTAAAAAAACAAACTTTGACGTTATTTTTTAAGGGTTTTTCGCATATTTGACGGTGATAATATCAAGTTACAGCGATGAAAATACGCCTATACTGTGTGCAATTTAATTATCTTTCGTTTGGTCCTACTCCCATCGTTGTAGGTGCGTTGGTTCCGGAGGAGTAGAGGTACATACACACAAACACAAACACTCACACGCATATCATACGTCCTTAATGATGTAGATCGATGCTGTGAGAGCGAATTTCTAGAGCCTAAAAACGTTTTGTCCAATCCCTTTCGCTGCGAAACATATATTAAGATTGTAAATTGGAAAAGAAAAGATTCCACCTGTTAAACGTTGCAGCAGATGCCTAAAAATAAAAAAATTGAGCATTTCTAGGTCCAAGAAATCCGCTCTTACAGTATTGTCTTAACAGACTATGCTAATGTTTTTACCTCAGCTAGTAAATACAATCAAAGCAAGTCAGATAGGTGCACAAAAAGCGACGTTTCGGGTTAGAAGACAACCTGTTAGTGACCTGACCACCCACTGGTGTTGTTGGGTGGATTACCCCTGAAGTGTATTTTATGTATTGACGCTCGCCTTTTTGCGTGAAGTGTGCTGCTTGATAACGGGTTGTCTTCTGACCTGAAACGTCACTTTTTTGTGTATTTTTGTGCACCTTGCTGCCGGCTTGGTTTAATTTTATTACTGACTTGGTGCTTTTACGTTTCTGTCTCCTTATAGCTAGCTCATCTTCTGGATCCAGATATGAACTCCGCAGTGAATAATGCTTTATATTGTCACTGCTGTTTAGACTATAGAGTTGGCTCCATTAACGCCTCTACAAAAAAAAAAAAAATCGGCTTAGCCATCCGACGGAAAACCCGAATATCTCCGAAGATATTTGACGTAGAAATGCCATCCTCGAACTGTTGAATTTTCATGCACCAAAGCTTCCTTGTAATGAAATTTAAAACAAACACGTACACAGACATAGCCACACAAAATTCAAATTCAGTCGAGTATTCCATCTCACTCGCTTCGTTCGCTCGGGCAATAAATAGACAATAATAGCTGAGACTTTAGTTCTTCGTTGTTAAGCTTTATTAAAGTGCATACCGAGTTGTAACAACCTCGCCACTGCCTTTCACCGAGCACTATCGGTAGAATGGAGTCTTGGTAACGGTTGAGTCCTTACTAACAGGTTTACAGTTATATTTATGCCAATGGACGAGTGGCCATTTCGATTAAGGTGGTATGGCATTAATTTAGTAGTGGACTGGTTTGCCAATTCGAAACCGGGTTACATCACTCGAAAGAAGCTTGGTGTATGTGCAGCTTTATTTATATCGTATGTTTTTCGTTTTTGGCTTATTTATGACTAATTAAATTAATGCTAGTTATTTACCGTATTGGAGGAGGAGTATCTTAAGTAAAAAATTTACAAAATTTCAAGTTCTGGCTTTTTGCGGCATTATGAGGCGTTTATTGGAGTGGGATAGAACACCGAATGAGTAGGAGGAAGCCTTGATTTCATCCTCAATACTGTCCGTTATGCTGTGCTTTGCTCGCTGTGCTCGAGTTCTCTGGGAACCCTCACAGAGCTTGCGGACTTGTGTTTTACAGTTACTTTTTGCTTGGTGATATAGTCGACAATCTAAAATTCGTGTCAACCCTCGTTACGTGCAGAGAAGCATAATGAGGATTGCTTAA
This sequence comes from Lithobius niger, assembly GCA_023313725.1. Lineage (NCBI taxonomy): Eukaryota > Metazoa > Arthropoda > Chilopoda > Lithobiomorpha > Lithobiidae > Lithobius > Lithobius niger. The sequence continues at coordinate 11,346 of JAHWFP010164562.1, read as the reverse complement.
TGTTGTTTTAAAACTGGGTCGTAAGGCGTAATGAACCTAATTAAACACTAGCCGCTTCGCTCGCTCGCTGACTCTTGCTTATTCAGCGTCGTCTCGCTTCGCTCGAGGACATTCTCGCTGCAACTCTTGTGCTGCTGACAGAGATTCCTCATCGAAAACGATCAAGTAAATGATGAAGCAAATGATGAAGCAAATGATCCGAGTGTAATACGCATTTTTCATAACTCTTCAGTTCGTTAACAAACCATAACTTGCGCCTACCTACTCCTTCATTTCTATGTATCTCTTCGTTTATCTCATTCGCCACTTTTACTAGAAATTCACCAGCAATGAATATGTCAAACTATGGGTCAGTGGTCATTTTTATTTTAGTCAACAATGCTGTCAACAACACAGCAGTCTACTAATATAACACGCATTCCGGCAAACTGAACTGATGACAACGACAAAATGAAAACCAATTACTAGAAACACGTGCAACAATTGCTTAATAAACTTAAGTTGTTTGTAGCCAGCCAGGTAGGTAACCTAAGTGCGCATGTGCTAGAACACCCCTTTCTATAAAAGTGCCAAAGCGTGACAGGTTGTCATCATTTTTTCTTCGAGCGAGCCACTGTGTGGACACGCTTTCGTTTTCCAGCATCCTTTCACCGCATTTTGAACAACCTTTCACCCTCGTTGGCTGAAGACCCTGCGCTTCTCCTCGGCCACCGATGAATCGTCGCAGCATCCATTGCAATTGTCAGAGCGCTTCGAAAGAAGTCTCCTCCCGGAAGACGACTTCTTGGTCTTCCGGGAGGAGACTTCTTTCGGATCGCCCTTGACAGTTGCATTGGATGCTGCAACGATTTTTATCATTTTGGCCTGCAAGGATCAACCTTTCATTCCATCACGAATGGTAGAAAGCAAATCAACGAAAAACAAGTATTACCCTCATAAGGGGAAGTCATCGAAAACAAGTAAGACCATCATGCGGCCTCTCCTCTGATTATGGCCGCCTTGAATCTCCCTTTCGTTCCGTCATGACTGACTGAAAGCAAGTCAACGAAAACAAGCAAGACCGTCATGCGGCTCCACCCCGCAATTATGGTCCCCCTGAATCTCCCTTTCGTTCCACCAGGAAAGGCTTCAAGAAAAATCAACAAAAACAAGCAAGACCCTAATGCTGCCTTTTCCTGTCATCACGTCTGCTTTGGATCTCCTTTTCATTCCATCACGAAGGGCTGAAAGCAAGTCAACTTAAACAAGCAAGACCTTCGTGCGGCCTCGACTTTTCACCATGACCGCCTTGAATTTCCTCGTTCCATCACGAAAGGTTAAAGGAAGTAAAGACAGACAAGTAAGACCCTCATGCGGCCTTTACCTATCACCATGGTCGCCTTGGATCTCCCTTTCGTTCTACCACGAAAGGCTCACGGCATAGTCAACGTAAACAGGCAGGACCTTCATGTGATCAGGGCCGTATTGAATCTCCCTTTCATTCCATGAAAGGATCAATGAACAAGTCAACATGAACATGCAAGACCTTCACCAGGCCTCCACCCGTCAAGCTGGCCATCTTTGATCTGCCTTTCGTACCATCACAAAAGGTTCAAAAACAAAGTCAAGAGGACCAGCAAGACCCTCTTGCGGCCTCCACCCATCTTCATGGTCGCCTTTGGACCTCCCTTTTGTTCTACCGTGAAAGGCTGACAACAAACTCAACCAAGACGAGCAAGACCCTCATACGGCTTCGGCCCATCAACGAGGCGGTCTTGTATCTCCCTTTCATTCCATTACGAAAGGCTTAAGAAGCAAGTCAACCAAGACAAGCAAGTTCCACCCTCGCCACCGAATCAAAAAAAAACAATGACAAACTGCTTTGTCTGACGTGCCGCTTCACAAAACCAACGTCCTTAACACCACTGCTAATGCACTAAACGTAAAACTTTTGTCAGAACCAAATCACCTCGAAGTATCATTCGTTCCTGAAAAGTCAAGTTTTCCAGAAGGCCTTTCCGTCGCTTTCCTCCATGTTCACCTCAAGCGGAGGTCCCCATCACCGTCCCTCCATGACGCAGTCCTTTTGTTGTGTACCGGGCACCGACCTTTAACGTGGCCCCAGCTCGCCATGCCTTGTCCATCTTTCCGTTGGCATGAACGTGTCCATTCTTCTATCGGTTTCAGCATTAAACCTTTTCAACTGAATCTTTGCTTCTGTGCTCAGACTCCAATCTGATGCTTCCAACCGTCGGCAACTCCCTGGACCCTCTTGTGGCTTCACCTTGTCTTTGGCCGGCTCAGATCGTCCTTTCACCCTTTTCACTCCCTCAAGGACGACTGAAACAATGATTCTTCAAAGACAAGCAGGACCTGGAAACGGCTCCTTCAGACTCCCTTTCACCACATCACGAATGGCTGAAAGCAAACCTAGGAACACTGGAAAAACCAACATGTGGCCGTCTTGAAAAAAAACAAAACCTTTCGTTCACCCACGAAAGGCTTCAAGGAAACTCAACAAAAACAACTCAAGTTGTTTCATGCGGTATTGACCCGTCATCACAGCCGCCCAATTCTTCTCATTTTCGTTCCGTCACAAAGAACCACAGGAAATTGACTAAGGCCACCATGACATGCAGCATTGAGCTGTCATTTTGGCCGCCTCGTACTGATTCCCCCCCCCCCCTTTCGTTCTCTTCACGAAAGGGGTTAAAGCACATCGAAGAGAACACAACCAAGACCTCCATGCGGCTTCAACTTTTCACCACAGCTGCCCTGACCCTCTCTCATCATCAAAGAATCTCAACAAAGGACAAGAAAGACCCTCATGCGACATCTTCCTTTTTCACTCCAAGGCTGCCCAGAATCTCCTTTTCGTCCAATCATGGAAGTCTTCAAAACAAGCAACGTCTTCAAAACAAGCAACAAGGTGCACGGGTAACCACAAGCTCTGGGGTGTCAGATTCGAAAGGCATCTTGGTCTTGGCTGTACTTCTCTGTCCTCTGCAGACCCGGGGTTGATCCTGGTGAAGGGAAGTACATACATACGAATTTTTCTGCAGTTTCTGAACTCTGATTTCCTCCTTTACGCAGCAAAAAAACCACTGACGCGATGGTGGTTCCTTCCACGTAACATCTGCCACTTGCGCCTTCAAAAAATGGTGGCTATCCGCAAGGGTTACATTGTGCCGAAAACGTAAGTACTTTGGCACTATGTAGAAACAACCGCTGAGCTGTTTCCAAAATATATTAACGCTTTTGTTAAGCTGAAGCAGAGACATCTGTGTACCCCTTACGGACAAAAGTTGATCCTCATCTACAAGCTCTGTTCAGAGAATCGTTCAGAGAGGTAGAGGAAATTACGTTAGAGCCTAACAACATCAAGCCAAATCCGAAGCTTTGCCAAGCTCTGCTTTAATAGGTTGTGAGGACATTACAGCATGTGTGACAACTTTGCCAAGACACACACATCTCCTGTGTCAAAGACTGGCAAAAGCTGCGTAATTTTGACGAATACCAGATCAGTCACGTTCACATAGTCAACCGTGAAACCCTCAGCTGCAAAAACTTTGTAACGACGTCACCTTATACTAATGTCGTTATTGCAGCCTTCACCACCTCCCTTGCCCGACTTCACCTCTACAAGAATCTTGATATACCCTGTACCCTGAACCCTGTACACTAACACTGACTTAATAATATACATCATCACCTCAAAGAGTCTGATCCTCTCGAGGCCGAAGTCAGTGACTTCTTAGGAAAGATGAGCTCTCAGGGTACAATCCTGACATCATCACTGCAGAGTGTGTGAGCAGTGGGCCAACAAACTATGGGTATAAACTCACAAATGGTTCCAGTGAGTGCAGTGTGCATGGTATTACTCAATCCTACAGGGCTTCTAAGCTTTTAAACTTTCATGTAATGAAAGACTTTTACTGTCAACTCTCCCGTGATGAGACCATAAGAATTCCTCCTGAAACCATCAAGTGTAACAAACACACTGGCGCCCTCACAATCTCCTCTAGAGTTACAAATTTCCATATGACAAGAATGTTGTGCTATCCAATTCCAAACCAGACCTTTTAGATTTTGTTAGAATAGAATAGGAGGTGTCGGCCAGTAAGATTCACACTTTTTGAAAGCCCAAGCGGCAGATGTTAAGTGGAAGGAACCACCATCGGTCACTTGTTTTTTACTGCATGACGGAAGGAGCCGGAGTATCCGGAGGAAACCTTCGTGCAACGGGCCGGAAACAACCGGAGAAAAACACGCATGTATGCACTTCCCTTCACCATGATCAAACTCGGGTTTGCAGAAGCCAGAGATGTATAGCCAGGGCCAAGACGCCTGCACACCGGTAGACGTAGCCTTCTTAAATATCTTTGTGAAAACGGTTACAACCTTGTAAAACAGTATTTATAAATATCTTATTGAAACTGTTGCAGTGTAGCAAAATCTCACCAACCGGTGTCTTGTGAATATGTTGCAGAAATGTCCTGTAAAATCTCTTGTTTAATATTGTAAGTAGCTTGCAAATATCTGCACGTAATATAAATACCTTGAGATAAATACCTTTAATAAATGTAAAGAGCAATACAAAGTTGTAAGTCTCACAAACAATATCTTTAAAATATCCTGCTGTAAATAAGAAAAAAAAACAAGTAGTTTTGTTAATATCTAAAACTTTTTTTTTATGATGCCAAGAGTCAAAAAAAAAGTTTTTTTTTAGAGGTATCTCATCTTGTACCCGATTTTATTTATTAACATATGCTTAGAAATGCTTCATTTTCTCAGGTTGGTGTTGTCATTTGTAAAGAAAGGATGAAGTTGTACTTTCAACCCCTTGGTAAAAGTCCCACATAGCATTTTTAATACCACTGTCTGCACAGTATGGCAACACGTCTTGTCAAGGGTGTAGCAAAGCCTTCGTAAGTAGGGGGGCGCAGGCCCAAAAAATCCGACTACAACCCAAGATTTGCCGACTTCTACCGTAAATTTTATTAGAAACTTTATTTCTACATAAATGGCTAAATGATCTCAGATGCCCCATTTAAACGTGCAGCATTGATATGGAGTAAACTGGAATATCAATGCTGTCCGGCAATAGCGTGCACAGCCCCACCGAGAGGCGAGGGGCAAGTTTTAATAACAGAGCACAGTAAATTTTAGTGTATATTTTTTTCTGGGTACTTTTTTTTTCTCTTTTCATCTTGTATTTTTTAGCCTTTTTTTCCTTTTCTGGCCTTTACCGTACTTTTTAGGCCTTTTTTTTTTTGCTCCTTTCAGATTTTTATTGTCCTATTTAAGCCTTAACTTGCTATTTTTATAGCCGACGAACGTATACATTACCTGTTTTTATAGCGTTTCTCCTTTTGAGCTAGAATTATCCCCTAGAAGCTTTGGATCTTGTATCCCAGCCGGACTTGTACCTACTGCGCATGCGCAGGCTTGGGCTGGCTATATAACACGGTGCAGCCGACCGCTCGTCATCATTTCTCCTAGGGCGTTCACGTCGTCGTGACCGCCTTGAGCTCCCCATCTTCGTTCCGGTTCCCTAGTCTTAGGACCATTCCGGCCATCCACGGCGTTACTGCGTTCCTACAGCGGAACGCGGTCGCCTACCACGGTTCCATCTCGGTTCCAATGAGCAGTGTCGTCACTGCTCCTCCTCCTTTGGGATCTGGACAGCGACGGACGAGCTACACGGTTCCACAGACCCGGATTGCCTGGTCACCCCGGACAATGAACCGCCATTCAGGCCGTTCCCCAGTCGTCCGTTCCCTTCAAACTCGGCAGCCACTTCAATCGCCTTCTGCAGCATTCCCGACTTTAGTTGCCGCGTTCGCTATGGAATCGTCTAGGGGTTCGCTCCAACGAAGACGCTCCACCTTCGGTTGCGTTCCTTGCGTGCGTTCCAAGCAGCGTTACCTGCAGATCCACGGATTCCTTCATCCTATACCGTTCGACGGCGGACGTCTCCCCCTCGTGCCCCATCCTTGCCCTCGCCAATTCCCCCCTTGGTTCCGCTGGCCATTTGTCACCAACACTTCAGGAACGATGTGCTAAACATCTGCCAGTGCCGTTCCCCATGTTCCGGCGTCCTTTCCACAACTCATCAGCATCACCCGTTCCGTGTTGTCCTCCTGGACCTGCTACAACGTCGGCAGTGCCCAGACCTGCGCCTCCTTATTCTCCAACCAAGATTCAACTAACCTGTGACGAGGACTGTTCGTTCCTGAACTATGATGTTCACTATACTGTTTTGGGTCATGGTTCCCCGGGCTTTTTGTCATTGTCACCATGTTCCCCGCACCTCTCCCATCATTCCTACCTCGGCAGAACCTGGTTCTTCAAGAGCGACACCAACAGGGAACCTCATTCCCACCTCTCTGGACACATTATGCGCTTCAACTTCTGCTCACCCTTGCAGTCTTTCCTGCGCTTCCGTCCTGACTCCTCCGAAGTTTCATCAGCTCTAACGCCCGATCGTCAAAGCCACCAGACTTTGTACCCTGTCTCCGCGGATGCGCAGTTCGCTCCGCAAAAAAAAAAAAAAAAAACAACACAACAAAGAACAACTATAACAAGCACCACTGCACATTACGCATGCATACTTTGCACGATCCTGACCCATTTTTTCTTCCTTACACCAATCCGGCTATACCATACACAAGGGTATGGTTCCACCAGTCCGGTTCCCCGTTCCGTATCACCACCCTTGGCGGCCCCTTCAGCTACCACAGCAGCAACAAACCTACACCTTCCGCAAGCTGCAGAACGCTTGTTCAGCCTCCTCCATCAATCAACCCATCCTCTCTTAGAAACTCTTCGATACCTCCCAGCACAGCCGTGACCTCTCCAATCCCCTTCGGGCAAGTTTTCGTTCCCGGACGCTCGTCCCTTCAGGAACGAATTTACGAACGACAACTTTTCAAGTCGAACCACCCTTCTGGTTATTCTATCTGTCTCCACACAGTGGTAGGTTACTTCGTTCCTGGCCCCACTCGGGCCTCTGTTTCACTATCTTTTCCTTCACTCTAATTTTCACAATCTACAAAGGAACGTAAACAGACAGGGGAGGAGAAAAGACGCCATAACTTCCAAACAGGCAACTCTACATTAACATGAATTAGGAACACGGTTCCTTTCACCAGACCAAGGCCTCGGTCCCTACCCAACCTCTTACTTCACCACAACAACCGAACCCGAGTCCGAATAACACTCGGCCTTCTCCCTCTCTTACAACAAATGACACAGTCAAGCTCACATTCCATGAAGACTCGATTCCTCAACACCTACTCCAACTTTTAGTTAAACCCCCATTCACACATAGGATCCACTACTATCAACTACAGCGTTACCGTTCAACTGTTCATTGTTACCAATAAGAAGAAGAACTTTAGCAGTCTACCTTACACCGTGCCCCGTTCCCACCTGATGGAACGACCTCCACACGTTCACCAGTCCCTCCTCCGCGTGCGCCACCTTGCGCAGTTTTGCCACCAGGGGTCTCTCTCCCCCTTTTCAATTCAAATCGCTTCGCACGTAATGGTTTTGGACACGTCCTCGTCCGAAGATCCAATCCCACCAGTGGAAGTTTCGGAGGTCAACGTTCCTTCACCTAAAGCCTGCTCTTGTTTGGGATTTTCTGGCCCTTCACCATCCTCACACTTCGATCTGCACCCATGTTGCCAGAAACAAGCCCGTGCAACGGCCTCGATAAAAAAATGCCGTATCTGCCTCCTCATTTCCCCGGATCGATGGTCTGAGATTCGTTGCCATCAGCTAGAATCAAGGAAACGTTCCATCCGAGCAGCCCTTCAACGGAAAGAACAACTAACTCTTAAAGCACTACCCAAACCTGATGTTCCACCGCAGACACCGGCGATTCCGACCAAAATGACACCCACCAAGCGTCCGGCCTCAGTGCCTCATCCACCCTCAAAAAGCCCCCGGTTCGCTGACACCGACAAAATTCCTGCCATTCCGGGAATGTCCGGAACGCGTCCCAAAGTACACATCAAGACTACACCAAAGGCTCCATTCTTACAGGTCCAGCCTTCAGTTCAGACGTCCGCTTGTACTTCCTCTCCGGTAGCCGCCGCCACACCACGGGCTCCAACGCCGTTCCCTGCGGCCACATTTCAGACCTTTTCACCCTGCAAGACGCCTTCCCCCACTAAGCCTGTACCGTTCCCATCAGTCTCAGCAAGCCGTTCTGCCCTACTCAGGGGCCTCCACCTATCAGCACGGGAACTGGAAAATTTCGATTTCAATATGAAATTTCTCCTCGACTACATCAACGGGTTTGTCAAGGAACTAGAAACCCTTCGCGATGCTCAATCCGAATTACCTGCGTTACAAGAAGCCGCTGCATCTTCTGCCACCTTACAATCGGACATTGCTTTCCTCCGCGGTTCTAATGAATCTTTTTGGAATGAGCTCGAAACTCTCCATCGACGGTACCGCTCCCAACGCATCAATTACGTGCTACTTCGTGTTCGCCATGCCTTGCTGTTGCGTATCCCTTCATCCCCACCATGGCGGGCATACTACAGTGCTCGGTCTCGAACCCGACGCCTTCGGACAGCGCCCACAACAACCAAGGCACGCTCACCTAGTCCCTCCCAAAAATTCTGCTACATCACCAACTCCGCCCATCATAAAACTACTCGAAGAAGCTCCGTCACCTTACCAGGATCCATCCGTAACGGCCCGGACATCCCATACTCCGGACGGCGATCATCCTGTTTCACCGTCCTCATCTCCAGTGACCATCTGGAACGCGGCCATGGCAACAAATCAGTTCCACAAGATATCTTCCTATTCCATCTGGCAATATGACAATGCCCCACGCTTCTCACCAGTTTTTCATGGTATAGCTGAGAACTAGGCCTCTTTCACCACAGTGATGCCGATGAGTAGCCTTAGGATTCCGCATGTTACATTAGCAACAATAATCACGATCTCAAAACAACCAGTTCCTTCGTGTGACTTAGGTGAGGTTCCTGCTTTTTTTGTCCCATTCCGGCCGTCATGAACTCGTTCCTCGCCTCATATATACTACTAAATTCATACAACAGTGACTTAAACCACTTCATCTCTCAAGGCCTCCCACAAATCTTTGATTGCCATGGCGCGTTCCCCCCACCAGAAACAGTGTTCTCTATCCAAATTTCTGTGCTTCATCAGTACTCATCGACTTTCCTTCTCGTTCTTACACACAAACTGTTTCTGAAGCCCGTCGAACGGATGAGCAATTTTACTCTACCTTAGCGACTGGACGAGACCCGTCATCATCATCCCTGCAAGGTAAGCGATTTCGGCACTACCGCCTGATTTCCTATCTTGTACCCCACGGTGTTCAGATTCCTGATTGTGGTTCCCTTACTTAGCTTACCCCCGTTTCTAACCAATATTTATTCTTCGCGTTCCCTCACCACACCAACCCTGCATCACTGGGGAACCTCATCTTTTCTGTCCGCACTACAGATCGATCTGCTTCCACCGGTTCCACGACCAGTGTAATTGGCTGAAGTATTTTCAGGAATGACTTCACCAAAGACTTGCTCTTGGGGCGCCGACTGGTACATGAGGGGAAACTGAGCGAACGTATCCCACCTCCAAGGTGACAAAGCCCGCTATAAAAACAGGTAATGTATATTTTCGTCGGCTATAAAAAGACTAAAATTGCAGGGCCTGCACCTGCTTAATTTTAGTTTTTATTGCCTAACCGAAAATATACATTACCTGTAGTCCCACCCAGGCGTCCCCTCAATCAATAGGTTCTGGGTGTGGAGAAATAATGACGAGCGGTCGGCTGCGCCGTGTTATATAGCCAGCCCAAGCCTGTGCATGCGCAGTTGGTACAAGTCCGGCTGGGATACAAGCTCCAAAGCTTCTAGGGGATAATTCTAGCTCAAAAGGAGAAACGCTATAAAAACAGGTAATGATATTTTCGGTTAGGCAATAAAAACTAAAATTAAGCAGGTGCAGGCCCTGCAATTTTAGTCTTTTTATAGCCGACGAAATATACATTACCTGTTTTTATAGCGGGCTTTGTCACCTTGGTGGTGGGATACGTTCGCTGTTTCCCCTCATGTACCAGTCGGCGCCCCATGAGCAAGGCTTTGGTGAAGTCATTCCTGAAATTAGGCCTTTTCTGTCCTTTTCAAGTCTTTATTGCCCTTTTTAGGTCTTTTTTTAAGCCTCTTGGGCCATTGTCAGGCACCTCCGCACCATCAAATGTAGGCACAAAGAAACGGTTTGTTTTTTACAAAAAGGGCATTTTCCGAAAAGGGCAGGGATAATACCCTCCTCCTCCTCCTGTGCACGCCACTGCTATCCGGTATTTCTCTCTGTAGGTATAATTTCACCAGGAATGCAGATGTTTCGTTTGGTGAAAATACTAATGAACGAATCGTTATGATCGACGTAAATTTGTTAGTAATGCACGAACAGGACTGATTTCATCCAAAGCTGCCTACAGATGACCAAAGGAACCCGCAGAAGAGCAAAAAAGGCGGAGGCGGGGGCTGTCGTCACATTTTGAAAGACCTTTTTTGGGGACTTTTTTGGGACGTGTCTTCTTTGCCTAATCAGTGTTACAGATCCTCGAAGAGCTTTTACTCGGTGGGATTAGCTTGGCGAAAGAGCTTGGCGTTTGATATCACGACTTCCCACGGCCGAAAAGCTTGGCGGGAACCTTTAACAAGTTTTGTTTTGGGGTAGAATCTGTCTACCAAAAGGACAGGAAAAGGCAAAGAAAAAGTGCAAAAAGGAGCAAATGGGGACTTCAACCCCAGGAGCTCCAATGTAGGGGTGCCATTGCAGATGGAAAAACTTACTGCAAGTACCGTAATGAATTTAAATTCAAAGTAGTTTATATTCATTAAACAGCTCTAAAATCGAAAATTTGAAATGGCGACACCCAGCTGGTGAAAAGCGAATCAGTGTTTGTGTTGTTTTTTTTATTCGATTTAAGTGCTACCCGGCTGCCCTGCCCACCCATGTAAAAACAGTGCCTACAAGCACAGATTGGAGACGGACTGGCAGCTGTAGAAGAATTATCAGGTTGTAGGCGGGGGGAGGAGGGGGACGGACATCCAGACATCCTGAACTTGCCAGTCTGCTTTTACCTTAGCCAATTCATTGTGGTGTCGTCAATGCCTTTAAAATTCTAAGTTCAGTGTTTATTTTCTCCATATTAATCAATTTTTAACGTATTTCCGATTAATAGAGACAGTAATCAAACAAAATTAAAACAGTTACTTGTATCGTCATTTAGATTAAATCCAAAAACCAAAAGGTTGAAAGACTAAACTATAATCCGTACGCGATTTGTAAACTGGGCGTGGCTTAAAAAGA
>JAHWFP010164561.1:21187-36421 GCA_023313725.1 Lithobius niger | reverse complement strand
CCCCCCACCCGTCGAAATCGCTGCTGTAAAGTATGCAGTACAAAATATTCATTAGAAAATGTAATTTTGTAAAGATGATACGATTGAAAACTAAAGAAAAAAACGTTGTAAGCTTCTGTAGCGGTTTCCTGTTTCCGGTATGTGCGTTAAGGAGACAAAAAAAACGAAAGACTACAGCTGTAGTCTTATTTACTTTCGTTTTAGCTTTTATAAAAGAAATATACAAAAATCCCATAAGGGTAAATGGACCAATCAAGTTTTCGCCATAGAAAGTAGTGATGTCAGAGCCCAAATGGCTGCCAACAAGTTTGTGGTTCTAACCCTGATCACTCAAGCTTAATTGACAATCATGGAGGTGTCAGTTAAGACTTGAGTGATCAGTGTTAGGACGGAAAACTTGGTGGCAGCCACTTTGGCTCTGATATCACTACTTTCTATCGCGAAACCTTGATGGGTCGCTTTCCCCTTGGGGGGGGGGGGGGGTTTGCACGCAGAAAAGTTTTGAGTAAAGTGTAAAATCTACCAAAAACAAAATTAGTTAAGGATTCAGGCTGACTTTATTGGTCTTTCTTAAAGTTGTGATATTAAACGCCAAGCTTTTTCACCAAGTGAATATCGCCGAGTAATATTTCGAGGGTCAAATAAAAAAATTGAAAATTGCTTGCTTGCAGTTTTCAACTATTTCATTCATGCAATTTTTGAATTTTAGTCACTGCGATTAACTTTCTTTTGACATCACGATTTCAAACGACCAAAAAGCTGGTGGGAATCCTTAACAAGTTTTGTTTTGAGGAGCTATCACATTTTTTGGTCGAAATTGATAAGATCCAATATTTTTTTGGGGGGGGGGGGAGTGGGCCCTAGGTTTACATTAGTAGGATTACGTGTGTCTTATTATTTTGGAAATGTTCACTGAACTTGCATTGTTTGCATTGGAAAAGCTACAATTCTTCATTCCGGTGCTGTGAAGAAAGAATTGTTTAGTAAGCGGCATGGTCATACATATTTCGATCTGGATAGAACGGACAATGGTAGTGTCGTTGAGTCTCGGCGGGCCCAACACACTATCGTTTTTTAGTCTTCTGCACAGCCGAGACGGCTGGGAAGACTACGGCAATGACTTTGTCTATCGGTACGTTGCTTTTTCCATTGGTAGTCAAGTAAACTTTAAAAATCACGGCAGATTAAAACATCGTTGTTTACTTACAGCTAACAGGATTTCTCGGCGTAACTCAATGAAATAATAACAGTTGATCGTCGCCGTCGCATTTAACCACTACAGGAAGACATGCATCTGTAAAAATTTGTTAACGACACACATTAGCTTCATTAACAAAACTTTCGATACTGAGTTGCGTGAATGAATAGGCCTACTCTCAAATCCAATTCTATGTTAGCTGCTACATACGAACTTAAAGCGGCACATAAAAATTAGGCCTTACAAAAGCTAACTATTACGCCTAAAATCTAAAACGAGGCTTGAAAGCTACTACATCTTAGCTTTTAGCAGTTGTGATGGGGGAGGGGGAAGGATTGAGGCTTTTACGGCGCGTCAACACCTAAATCTCTTTTGCAATGCGTGATAAGGAGTGTGCATCAACATGTTTGTTGAAAAAGTGGCAGAACTGTACAGAAGACCGGCTACGACTAGGTAGTCGCTGTAGCAGTTTGCCTTGGTTCTGTGCTAGTAACTTGTGCGACTGTGAACCGTGCGAGTAAAGTTACTTTAATGTTATCAGTTGTCGACTGGGTGGGGCGGGGGAAGAGTTATGATTGTTTTAACCCCTTCCCCCGCCCCCCCCCCCTCCTTTGCCAGGAAGTGTAGCAGTAATATTTTGGTATTCCACGTGATGGCGCCACATACAATTAATCCTATCTGCATTGTATAATTAGGTCTGTATTTGAGACTTAACGACTTGCATTGGCTAATTTTTACTAAGCAATTTTTAGATTCCGAGGTAGGCCTGCATCATTAGGTCCAGTAAGCGAAGTGATTTTTCCCCTCGGTTGTAGAGTGATCAAAAAAATCACATGTTTCACCCTCTGTTGCTTTCTAGTTGCGATTGGCAGAAGTAGCAACTGTATCGCCAGCGTGGTTTACAGATGGTTCTTGCAATCTTAAACTCGTCCAAACCTTGATCGCATCAAAAGACCCTATCGTGCGCTCAGCGTATCTTGAGTCCTGCAGATATTTTATGAGCGGCTACATCTTCCTGGAGGGAGCGGCTTTCATCGACGGCCGCCATTGTTTTTGTAACCATCTAGGTTATCAACAAGGTGCTCTGCTATCGAAAACATACAATCGATTATCTGTATTCGTTCTGGGGCGAACTCAAGATCGGCCGCGGACACTATAAGTGATAAAACCGTCTCACAAGTTGAATAGTTCGGTGTTTAAGGGCGCATTTATGCAATGACTCGCCTTCGCCTTCTCGCAGCTAGAAGCTAGAAATCATCTGAAATTCCAACATGGCGGCGGTTTTAGCTCTGCCGGCTCGCAAGGAAACGAGTCTATTTTAGTTAAGAAGCCCCTGGCAAAATTGTGTCGTCAAGAGGAATTCTTCATCTTATTATCACAGATTATAAGACCGCACAGCGTTTACTCAAACGATGTCGGATTTAACTAATCCAGGTAGCGTTCTTAATTACTATAGCAATGACACATGTGCCATCGCGATTAAATTCTAGCTGCGAGAATGCAAAGGCGGGTCTTTGCGTAAACGCGCCCTAAAGGAGCTGGGAGAGGCCAGGTTCGCTACTGGCCATTTTTCAAAGCTGCCTTAGGTCTCTTTTTTATTTATTATTTTTACTCTTTAGCTTTTGAGTTTTTTACATTTTTACGGATTTTAAAGTGTTTTACTTGACTTTGCTTTCTTAGCCCTAATTCCTTGATAACGATGCGGGCATTGATTCGAAACGTCGCCAATTGTTGGGCTTTCCATTTTATCGCCAAGAGACAAAAACAGAGTCGTCCAGTTAATTCCACCGAAAATCAGAGATGAAAGTGGGTCGCTTTTTTCCGACCCATGACCCACCTGTCCCACATACTCGGGCCCTGACCCACGACCCACTTGACCCACCCACTAAAGAACAAACTGTGACCCACTGTCGGTGACCTACGCTATGGAGAAATAATACAGCATGCAAATGTGTGCAATAGTATTTCAAACAGTCCCATTTTGAAGAAGCATTTACTAAATAAGCACAACGCAGTAGTATTGATGTCCGCCTCCCCCCCCCCCCCCCTCCCCGGTGCTTTTATTTGGGGGTTTAGTCTTCTGGGGAAAAAACTATTTTTGAAAGGAGTAAGAAACATTTTCAAAAAATACTTGTAAGACTACTGATTACCGTAAGATTACCGTGGCTTCTTGGGTGAACGGTCTTGACCCATGAACCATGAAAAAAAATGTGACCCATGGGTCAGTTTCATCTCTTCACCGAATTACAGCCAAATCCTCCAATTCGCAATTCGGAAGGACAACGCCAAAGACAATGGTGTCATAGCATACACATTTACGGACCATTTATGGTTTAGAACTAGGGTGGTATCTGTTCACCCTCCAACCTCTAACTTTCGTTCTTGATTAATAATAATTATAATAATAATATTTATTTGCCAAAAAATTGCCCAAAGTTTACGTGAAACTTGTGTGAGCTGCAAAACAACATCAATACATATACAAAATAAATAACAATAAGTAGATTTACAATTTTCACAATGTTAAATTATTAACACAATTAATTTAGTTTATCAACTACTGTTCATTTAAAAGAAGCTATAAGAACGAAAACATTCCCGGTAATAGACAATTCAATTACCCCATTAAACGATTTCCAGTTAGACTTTCGTCCGACGCCCCAATGCTTTCCCAGTAGTTTGGGCGATAGTCCCTTGCGACACCCATAGTTGATGGACCATGGCCCTTATGAGCACCCGTAGTAGATTTTACGTTCTATTGCGTATTTGGGTACTTTCCGTAGACTTGCCTCGCAGCAAAAAGGGATAGAGAAAGAGAGGGACGGTCACAAAGTAGGTGAACGGTGGTGAATGCGAGTACTGCTTGTAATTCAATCGTGTTATATATGCTCCTTTAAAATGAGGTTATCAATACACTTGCCGGGGGCAGCGGGGCGAATAAGTGTTCGGAAGGAGCGATATGCAAGTAACGATACGCGCGGAGCGAACCGCGTAACTGCGCAGTTAGGTTCTTAGTGATAGTGTGCTGAAGTAGCCTGCTGGCCTCCAAATTTAGTTTATTTTATTATTTTATCACCGATAACAGTTCTCTTAAAAACCCTGGTGCAGAAATTAATCGTATCTCGGAAAAGTTACGAGCTACAAACAAATGAAAAAAAAAAGTGGCCTTCTGTTTTGGCCCAAAAAACCCCCCCCCCCCCCTAGGCATGCAAAACGAAGTATTTAATTAGCAGCACTATTTTACGATTTTGTGCCTTTTTCACCTGTCGAACAAGACCAGGGCCGTAGCCAGTAATTTTTGTATACCCCCGCTCCAGAATAAAAATAAAGCGCCCCCCCCCCCCCCCCCCAAACAAAAAATCCTATTCCACAGTGAATTTTCTTTTCTTTCGTCACGCATAATTTAACCATACTTAAACTTAGAAAAGCAAATTACCAAACAAGTCGTTTTAATGCAGTAATCAAATTTTTTTTATTAACAATCAGCATTTTTTTGTTTGTTGATGACTGCCGTTTCCGTATTTCAAAAAGGCCTCCTGAAGCAGAATTTTTAAAAGATAAATTAGCCAATTTCATGTCTGGTGTAAAATTGTGTTGATATTATTAAACATATATGATTAACTCATTCCAAACTGTAAGCTTTATTCAGAAACAGGTTATTTTTATTTTGCTTACCAACAAAATAATTGTCTTCCCAGGCGGCGTAACCAATAACCATGCTCTCCCCTTAATGGCAGCTTTCAATTTTTAACCACTTTTTTCATCAACTTCTGAACTTTAGATTTTTCTTTGTTTGAAATTTTAAGATTTTTTTACATGATTCGGAAAGCATGATTGTTCATTTGAAACCTTTACCACCTTTTTACGTTACGTAGTTCTCTGGAATAATCTCGAGTTTGTAAACAAAACTCAATATCGTAGTCCACTATAAAGGCCTCGTCGCGCGTCGTGCTCCTCGGCCTAAAGAAAACCCCCACACGTGCGGGGGTGCTGGCTACGGCCCTGAACAAGACAAAAACATTGGTGAGAATGATGCGTTACAGAGGGAAACGGTTCAGTGTGTGGTATACTTAAAATTAAAAACGTAATATTCACAAGAAAAACATCACGAGTGGGTTACCAAACTCTTGATGTTTTTATTTTGAATATTATGTTTTTAATTGCAAGTGGTACCTACACACTGAACCTTTGACGTGCTTGATGCATGATTCTCAACAGTGTTTTGTCTTGTTGAACGGTTGAACAAGATACAACAGCATAACATTGTGCTGAAAATTAATGCTTCGTCTTGCATGCCTTGTGGGTTTTCTTAGGGTTCTCGTCAGTGGGCCACATTTTTTTTTTGTTTTGCAGTCGTCAGTGCTCACTACCAGTTCCGTTATTGACAAACAAATGGTTTACGGTGTTGCGTTCTGGATCACTTGGCGGACTGTCAACCAGTGAGCACTTTCATGATCGCACTAAACAGCTCAGCCCTGCAACAGAATCAGAGCGACGCGCGACGCTACGTCGCAGTACGGCTGGTAGTGTTGCAGTACGATTTATCCTGCACTTTTTTCTGTCTTAGTCGTCTTTTTGCGATAATTTCGCCAAAAATTGACAGATTTTGACGTTCAAATACACCATTTTAACCGCTTTTTCGAGAGCTTTTGAATGGTGCTATTGTCATGACGATAGGTTTGGTCGTTCTCAAGTTGTTTAGCTAAAACAACCTACAAAGGTTACGACAGAAAGTTGTCGCAAGAAACTTGTTCATGAACCCAAATGGGGCTAACTCAAAATTTTACACAATACAAAATTCCATCTTCACACGCTTCCTGCCACCCGGAGACACCTCCCTCTTCCCGCAGACCGTTTTAGTTTGCAAAAAGCTTGTCGCAGACCGGCTGAAAATATTCTGCTTCTGGGCAGCTCAGCGACCTGTATCTTCAAAAATGACGTCACGCGTCTATTGTTTTCGAACGTACTTACTGGATTCATGGAAGAGCAAAATGGCGACCAGGGTTCACGCGAGAAGTGTTGTAGGAACGTTTGCTCACCATTGGTTGCTCACCACCATGTTTTTGTTGTCGGGAGCGTTGCCAAGTAGTTTTAAACTATCCCGTTCACTGGTGGCGTCCTAGAAAAGGGACATAAACTAGATGGGCCAAAAGGTATGTCTCCACGTGCGCCGTAAGCTTTGTGAGGGGGCCCCAGACACCCCGAGCAAAGCGAGCAGCAGTACCCCAGTGGGCAGCGTCTCTGTCTCCAAACCAACAGAATGCCAGCTCGAATCCCGCGACTTAAAAAAAGTCATCAGAAATAATTCATGAGGGGAATGGGTTAAATATTTATTCAATTATCCATTTATTTCTGGTCATCGTGCCTGAGCGGTGAGAGAGCTCAGCCCGGTTGCTGGAGGTTTGCGGACCTTGCCAAAGGGGATCTTGGCAAAGTCCACGCCAGGACTGCCGGCCAGGGTAACGTGAGAGGCTACCATGCGCCGTCAGCAGCTATGGGAACTTGATCTGGCCAATTCTGGACAATACTTCGGCCCCTACGATGATCGGAGGTTTCCCGGATCGAATCCCCGGATTGGCAGCTCCCTTTACCTGACATTTCTTCTTCTCTAAAAAAAAAAGTCTGGTAATGTTCAAAATTGAGCCGGTTCAGCATTAAATTACTGCGGCTGACTTAAGGCTCAAAAGAAATTAATAATAAAAAAAATAATAAACCGTTTCAGTTTCAGAATTTGACGATAGCACGGAGCTTACAACACGCAATAAGCCAGAAAAAGAATAAGCCAGAAAAAAAACCATAAACCAGCGGCTATATACCGGTCGGTAATATTTTAAATTTATATCAATTATATATCAAAACAGCACAGTTCCTCGTTACTCATGAAATCATCTGGCCTGTTTTTAAACACAAACAGAGAGGAGGCCAATTCAACTACTTCAGGCAAAGAGTTCCACAAATTGACTCTCCGGTAAGCGAAATAGTTATGCTCTACATTACAGTGCGCGCTATCCATCTTGAGCTTCAGAGAGGAGCCGCTAGTATTACGAATAATATCATTAATCCTAAAAAAAAAATAGGACCCGAAATCATCCCACGAAAAATCTTACACATTATTATGAGACAACCTCTTACGTCACCAATTTAACGAAGGGAGTTTAAGTTAACGCAGGCGCTCTCCAGATCTCAGTGTTCAAATAAAACAAATCATATTAAAAACCAAAACTGGTAAAAGAGACCACCAACTACCGAATGGTTCGGCCCTTCAAAGGAGTGATATCAACACACCAAAACATTCGCCAAGTTAATCGCACCGACTAATACCTCGAAGGTTAAATGAAAACTATAACATTGCTACTTTCGGTATAGCGGTGTTCAAGTTTTCCTTTAACGTCCAAAGTCTTATTCGGTGCGATTAACTGGACGAGTATTTTGGTGTGTTGATATCATTCCTTTTGAAGGGCAGAACCGTCGGAACTTGACGGTCCCTTTTACCAGTTTTGGTTTTTGATATGATATCACTTCTTTTTTTTTATTTTAATTGTTTATGGACTCAACTCACCTAGTCTGCAGATGTGTAGTAAAACAAATTCAATACTTTTTTAGTGAAACTGCGTTGGTTGTTTACGATATCCTTAGAACTTCTAACGCTTTTTTTAATGCATCGGACGCTTTACTGACGGTGAAGGTCACGTGATTGGAAATATTATGTGAGTATCGATCAGTGTACCAAGGTCAAGAGTGTAAAAAAGCATTCGTTATAACGGTCGTATCGAGACGGTACGAAAATTGGGGCCGGACTGTCCCCTACCAACATGAAGCGTTGAAACCTTACTGGCAATGATGGAAATCTGCCATAGTATAGGGCTCCAGGCAACTGCTGCGTCAATGGAGACTTTTAAATTAAGCAAATCCTCCATGGTGTCCACAGCCGCAGCTGTTTTTGTACCGCCCGCAAATTTAGATTTAGTTACTCCAGAGTATAGTTGCAAAAGATAGCACAAAAAGGTAAAACCAAGTGGCTGATAATACTGATATATCGCCAGGACAATAAAAGCATTAATTATTACTTATAGTCTAGTGATTTGTTACCTGGTTTTAGCTTAATGGAGACCCTCTGTGTGATGCCAACATTAATAATAATAATAATAATAATAATAAATTCATTGCTAGTGCAATGGGCAAAGGAAGGATCAGGAATGATCGCTAATACCTCGCCTGTGTTTAAAAAAAACAATTAAAACAAAATATAAAGAGAAAAGACAAAATATACTTATTTCAACCAGTTGTTAATCACGGTACTTAATTACGCAAATAATCCCAGCGAAAACAGCTGCATTTCCGTCATCTTTAGTCGACGAATTCTGATTTTTCGGTTTCTTTCCTACTGTTATTATTTTTATCTTGTAATTTTTGGGTTCGAAAAATTGGATGGTTTTAAGTGTATTGTGGGAGAAAATTGGTCTTTTTTGCTTCTTTTTTTTAATATTCGTTTCGGTTGTTTCCGAATCAAAACCGTTTATCAGAAAAAAAAATTTTTTCCTACTTTCCCATTCTGTTAATTTTTTTTTGGCGTGTTTGTAGTTTGTACCTACCTACACGCACTTTCCTTTATTCTTGAGATTAACGATTTCATAATGACGTATTACACTGATGAGGGGGGAGAAGGTGGGTTTCACTGCTTTTATTTATTACCTCGTAGCCTTCATTTTAATAACTATTTTGACAAAACACGAGTTCGTGTTATAGCTGCAAAGAATTGGTAAACAACTTTTGGTGGCACAGCACGTCGCGTGCAGAGTGGCGAACATCGAGGCACGAAATGTCAATTGTTTCTTTTTAATGCAAGTTTACGACGTAAATCGCGTCGCTTACGTTTTTACACATTGAAATGAGAATTTTCGTTTTCTTTCCGCAAAACGAGGACCATGGTCGACTTACACTGAGAATTTTCGTTTTCTTTTCACTAAATGAGGACCATGGTCGGATTACACTGGGAAGACCCTGGCTCATCGAAACCGAAACCGACAGCGGACCTCCTCCTTCAGTTAATTATACAGATCGAAGCTTTTCTCAATGCACACTAACAAACGAACCACAGATCTATACAGTATATCTCACTTAGAGGATGCTGCTTTGTTTTATGCCCTTATTAGGGAAACGACATCAGCTTCGTTAATCGTCGGGTTTTTACGGAAGCACCACAAAGCTGCTTCATACGTTTAATTTGGCGTTTCAACAACACAAAAATGACGTTAGGCCTAATACGAAATGCCAATGCCGAAGCGAACGAAATTACAGGTTGGTTAATGAAATGCGATGGTGGAATGACGTCAGCTTCGTTAATCGTCGGGTTTTTCCGGAAACACGAAGCTGCTTCTCGGTTAAGATACGTTAATTTCGCGTATCAAAGATGAGGTTAGGCCTAATGCGAAATGCCAATGACGAAGCGAACGAAATTACAGGTTGGTTGATGAAATACGATGGTGGATGGTATCGCTACGCCAAATAAGAGTTAAACATCGTCAACCAAATATAAGATAACCATTATACACAAAACTAAAGCAGGATTCGGGAATAGTTATATGCCCGTATTAAAGGCACATAAATCCCTCCGTTCTGGCCGTTTTACTCTGCGTCACCTACGCTAAAATATAGTTCAAACGACCGCAGCGCGCATTACTATACGACAATAGTCATACTCATTTCGGGGCCGCTGCAACGTGACACATCGTACGACCAAGTCGCAAACTTGAGCGAAGGATTAATTATCCTTCCTCCAGGGCCGCGGCTTGCCAGCGATGTGGCGGGAGTTATTTACCGCTCGGACCGAGCCGTTTAAAACAAGCCTAATAACATTCACGCGCCACTACTGACATCTGCATCGTACCCTTAGACCAGCAAATGAAAGGTAAATCAGTTTATATAAAACTATTTCCGGTAATGTATCGAGTGAAACTGTTAAAATATACCGGAGGGAGTTATGTGCCTTTAAGTCAATGACATTACTTTCCTGAATCGTCGGTTTTTTTACGGAAACACGAGGATGCTTCTCGGTGTTTTACGTTTAATTTGGCGTATCAGTAAAATAAAAATGAGGTTAGGCCTAAAGCTGCACGGCTACGCAAGACGGTGTATCAAAGACGTCAACATCAGTCCTTAACGTAACATCAACCACACGATTGTAGCAATATTGACCTTGTACGAACGTAGTAGCGCATCGCTTCGCACGAAATTTACTTCTGTCTGGGCTTAATAGGGCAGTGACACGACGTAGTGTTATTGTGTATAACTCTATGGTGGAGCCAGTAACTGGGTTAGCTGCAAGGAGCACTGGTGGGGGAAAAGAAGAGCGTGTTACTGAAGCCAATGCTATTAGACTGGATTTCTTAGGCCTGAAACGCGCGATTTTTGTCGATTTGTTGGCAGTTGCTGACATTTTTAAACAAGTGGAATCTTTATTTTCCGTTTACAACCTCGTAGCATAAGGGATTGGAGAAAACAACGGTTACTTAAGCCTACGAAATCCCTCTCAAAGCACTAGCTCGACTAGAAGTACCGTTGTTTAACCCACCATTTCAAGCTAGTGCCCCTTGCAGGTATCTCTCTTGTAGCCAATATGACGTCACTTGACGCTTCTCTATATGAAATGCCAATACCGATGCGAACGAAATTACAGGTTGCTTGATGAAATGCGATGGTGGATAGTACCGTTACGGCAAATAAGAGTGGTAAACATGGTAAACCAAACATAAAAGGTAAACATTATGCATAAAACTAAACACCATAAATCAAAACTACTTCGTAAATCGAAAATGAAATCGGAAAGCGAAATCGAAACCGTAAAACGAAATTCGTTCAGAGAATCGTTTTGTGGAAAGAAAACAAAAATTCTCAAACCGAATTCCACTCGTGCTTCTATGAAATTTATAATTTGTGCGTCTTTAGCATCGACTCCTTTCCAACAAATTTCCCTGGACCTTCGGTCTCGGGAATTTAAATCTTGAAAGGAGTTTGGTGCTAAAACACACGAATTATCGATTTCATAGAAACACTTGTGGTGTTATAGCCGATAAGAAGGCGGCTGCGGACGAAGGGATGACCAGTAGGTGATGGTGTGTAAATAAGATACTGACCAAGTATTAACAAAATCTGCTTCTGCAACCTTTACAACGTACAAGCCATATCGCTGGTTTCTCTCACTCGCTTGCCGTTGATCCACGCTTCATATGGTTTTATTTGATAGTTTATATCAGCAAATACAAAGTCATTATTAGGATGAAGTTGTTGCCGACAGTTCGTTCATCCATGGGTTGCCACCGAGTGAAAAATGTGAAAATTTAAGCTCTCTGATGAAAGTGTGAATAAATGTGAAAAACTGACCTGTACTCAATACGCAGAAATCGCCACTCCGCGTATTCCGTGCTTAAAAAAAAAGCGAGGTTAAGCATTTAATGCAAAGCAGTCGCATTTGAAACGAGCGCACAGCCAGCCAGCCCTGGGCGGAAATTCAGATCTGAGACGGAACAGAGCCATGGGTCATTTTTATCGTGGGTCAATGGGTCATGAGTCAAGACCGTTCACCCACCGACCCCAAAATAAAGACACGGGGGCGAGAGGGGGGGGGGACAGAAAGGCTTCTTTTGCATTTGTGTTATTCTTAATAAAACAAAAGCTTTAATTAGAAGGTTTCCCAAAGGTCCTAGAGTTTAACATAATTACTGGCGCATTATGTTTAACTATCTTAACACTGCTACGGACACTATTTATTGTTTTTGTTTTTTAGGTTTGAATTAATGAACTGTATAGGGCAAATTTTTGTAGCAAGTTATTGTAGACATTATGTTGTGTTTATTTATTAAATGCTTCTTTTAAAATTTGGGCTGTTTGAAATAACATTGCGTGCATATGATGCAGGGGCGTCGGACGAACGTCTAACTGGAAAATCGTCTAATGGGATAATTGTCTAAAATCTGCCTAAATAAAAAATCTGGAAAAGCATCTAAACGGAATATCGTATAATGGGTAATTGTATAATGGATAAACGTCTAACTGCGGTTTCTGATGTAATATGTATAGCCGCAGCGAGTGCGGCAGCGCGAGCGAGACAGGGATATTAGACGATTTTCCATTGTACGAATTTCCAGTTAGACGCTTTTCCATTATGCGATTTTCCAGTTAGACGATTATCCCTCGCTCCCATATGCATACTGTATTATTTTTTCCATAGCGTGAGATGGGTCACGGCTGGTGGGTCACATTTTGTTCTTTATAAAGTGGGTCGAGGGTCAGGGCTCGAGAGGGTCAGGTGGGTCAAGGGACGGGAAAAGTGACCCACGTCCATCTCAGATAATTCTACGGATTGCGACTGGAATTTTATGGCTGGAGGGCTGGGGGTAATTGATTCGTCCATATCCTATGAAGGTAATGTTGCGGCCAGGGCCGCCTTGTATTTGTTTTTAAAGAGGACGCGCATTTGTGTATTTATGTGTGCATTCATCAACTTTCTTGGACGAATATCTGATCCTGCATAAGGATAAAAAAAAAAAAATGTATCTTGTTTACTCAATGGAACAAAAAATGAACGAAGCCGAATATGCGTTGTTTACGTGATTACTAAACCAGAGAAAGGGACTCCTTTTTTTTTTCCTCCTAATTTTTCATTAGTAATTTGTTTGCATTGCGCAAGGCAGCCATGTTTGACGTTGTGTATGTGTGTCTTCCTCTTAAATATTAACCGGTTGTTATCCCGGGATCTTTGTGGGTGGGAATTTAGCAGATGTTGTGTTTGCCCTCCAGTCTTTCTGGTGTGCGCGCGCGCTTACTGGTTCATTACTGGGATAGCTGCATTTTAAATGTTTTGCAGTTTTTTTTCTCCCCCCTCTTACTCTTTGCTTACTTTTGTAATGCGGGGCTGTCTGTTTTGAAAAGATACTTTTGTGCGTGAGAAAATCTGTGCTTGAGAAGGGACGACGAGGGTGGGATTTATTACAGTTTGGGCATACGGGTTCATCTTGAGGCTTCCCGGTTGTGTCGAGTTCATTTGTGGTCTGTTTTGTGGAGTAAGTTCGTTGTTCACGGAGAGTGATTTTGCCGTGGCTGAAACCCGTCGTGAGATAACCTCAGCTGTTGAACACAGCGCAGAAAACCCGTGAAAGGATAAATAAGGGAATTTATAACTATCCCTTTCAGTTTTTTTTTTAAGTCCCACGTGTATGTTGGGTCTATCGCAGGATTCGAACCAGCATTCGCTTGGTTTGGAGACGAGGACTCTGACCACTTGGCTTTTGCTGCTCGCTTTGCTCGGGGTCCCCGGGGTCTCCTCACAAAGCTTGCAGTGCGAGTTGGGACTTAGTTGTTCTCCCGTCTAGTAGTTGCCACATTTTTTTGTTGGTCGTGACTGAAGGGCATAATTGGGCATAAAAAATGAGCGCACTGCATCGAGGTTCAAGTAGCCCGACAACCTTTGCAAACTTTTTCATTGTTGTACACACAAGAACACGGGTCACTAAAGGCGGAAGGAATTCTGCATTGTTGAATGGCATTGTTTAAAACCCCGGTATAACGAAAACGATCATATTTTATGCCCATAAGCGAAGAAACACAATGTTGCCTGAGAGGCAGAGCTTTACCCTCTGCTCTCTAAGGTCGAGGGCTCAAGTCCCACTCCGGCAGTTTTACATTTAAGTCCAAAAGACAGCGGAAATAGGTTTGCGCCTGTATTCATTTCCAACTAATCCAGCCAGTTTGGCGTTCCGTCTATGGCCCTCATCAAACCATGTACACATCATTACCCCATTTAGGCCTAACACACCATAATTATACGCCGAGTCACACATACGCTTATGCTTCAGCACATCGTATAGGCCTATTCACACCAAATAGGCCTAATCACATCATACACGTTTAATCACACCATGCGTCCTAATCACATCGTATAGGCCTAATCACACCATGTAGGCCTAATTAGGTGATTTTCAAATGTTCAAATCCAACGATTTTTCAAATATATTCTTTCATATTTAGTTTTTTTTTTTTTTAAAAAGACCTATTATAATTTACATTGTTGAATCTGGTCAGGGAAAACCTGGAAAAAAATTATTATGGAAAATTCAAAAGATTTTTTTCTTTACGAACCTCAGTCACAACCTTTTTCCTGCGTTACGTAGTTGATGTTTTGTTAATTTCACTTTTTTCTTGACAACGTATTTGACAATCTTTCTACACTCAAGTTGGCTTCGTACTAACGACGCTTTCAACTGAAGATTTACATTTATCGGTTTCCCCTACTCAACATAACAAACCAAACGGTTACGTTATTAATATTTTATGTTATTAATTTTTTTGGTCGTCAAATAACGATTGTGCTAACTACAACTCGAAAAAGTAGGAACGTGTATTCCGAAATGATACTATGACGGGAGGGGCGAGAAGTAGACTTGCTTTATTAGAGTAGCACACAGCGCTCGCGCGCGTTCAGACACAGTTCCGGCAGCTGGACTTCATCAGCTGTTGGATACCACCTACCCCACCCCCCGCGACCTTCATCCAATCCTTCCTATTTCCCACATTTACCTTAAAACCCCCCCCCCCTCCCGGACGCCATTACCCTCCCTTGCTCCAGGCTAGACAGTGTAAGGAAATCCTTACTAGTTAGCACATCGCGAAGACCCATATCTTCCGAATATTATAGCACTGCGTTGTATATTAAAATAAACCGATGAAAGCCTAAACAAATAATTTTTATTCCTTTGGAATTTTTTTCCTTTGGATTTTATTTCCTTTGGATTTCATTTCTCTGGATGTTTTTTCCAGGATTATTTCCAGTGGGTGTTTTTCGTTGTTTTTTAAATTTGTTTTTTATTTTAAAAAATCTAGACTCAAAATGTATATTTGGCAACAATATTAGTAACTAACAATACATAACTAAAATCAAAGAGCCACCAAAAGAAATGATATCATTTTACAAAAACCTAAAAGGACAGCCACTACTTTTTATCAGGGGGGAAGAAATTGTTTAACAGGGTTCATGTTTTTCC
>JAHWFP010164561.1:0-21177 GCA_023313725.1 Lithobius niger | reverse complement strand
GAGGGTCAGATTTTGCATTGAAAGCAGCTTAGCAGGCATTCCTACACGAGTTAATTTTTGTCAGGTGGGTCATTGCTCTCGATTTCAACACAATTTAAGCGTTTTTACCGCGTTATTATTTTCCCCAAGTACCTGAAATGTCCCCAACTATGCTTCAAGACATAAGACACTGACGTTATGGCGTCGCGCTACAATGGTTTCAACCTCGACAATTGAATTGATGTGATGTTTGTTGTGAGGTTTGTTGCCTAACTTGGAGCGACACACTAGCGTGTTTCTAAATGTGCGAAGTTTGAATTTAATTAACTGCATGCACGACCAACGTATAGTGTCCGCGGCCTATCCTGAGTTCTCCACAGAACGGATACAGGTAATCGATTGTACGTTTTCAGTAGCAGTGTGCCTTGTTGATATCCAAGAAGGTAACAAAAACAATGGCGGCCGTCGATTAAAGCCGCCCCCTCCAGGAAGACGTAGCCGCTCATGAAATACTCGCAAGACTCAAGATGCGCCGCGCACACAATAGAAATGTCACTAACGTAGATACTGAATTTGAAAGGAAATGCTTTATTGTGGGATTTGTCCCGCGTTAACACAAATAATAATTTAGGTACTAACTGAAACAGCCAGACAAAGACATTCGTGTTGTTGCGCCTTGAATTCTAGAGACAAGCCTAACATCCGTAAGGTCCTTGGTTTTTGTAAGGCAACTGGTAGGTTCAGGACTAGTGTCCTTGTTTTTTCCTTGTTGCCCTGGGTCCGGTTTGCTTGCCCCCTTTGTTCCCCTTGGTTGGCAGTTCGGGTCAACAGTAGTGAGAGGAGCACCAGTGTATTTCTGGGTCGTCGTGAGGTCTGTAGTGCGGAAATGTAATAGGGTAGGTTATGGTGGAATATGACTGTGACTATGTGTTTCTCTGAAGTGTGTGTTCTCCCGTATTAAATTTGAACTTGAACTTGTACCACTCCAGGACGAACTACTGTTAACTTTAATTTTTGTCACAGTGTTACGGGCTTGTTGTGATTTGAGCCTGTGAAGTGAGAAACTTATTGATGATTCCCTTTCCCTGTGTTTATTTGTACTTTGTATGGCGAAAACATGATTCGTACGCCAGGGGGGTAACTTCAAAATGGGGGCCCCGAGGCGGGAGTCCAGTGGAGTGACCCCCCTTCATATATAAAAAAAAAATATGCAGCTTTGGCCAGTGGAGGCCTTCAATCATAAGAAAAATACGAGAAATGCTGTTCTGTCGCACAAGGCAAAAGCCCATTCGAGTCAGCCCCCTTCATAAAAAAAAATCAGTTTTTGTCACACAAGGCGAGTGCCCCACTGGAGGGCCCCACCCCCTGCATGAAAGGTGAGAGCCTAGTGGAGCCTCCCCCTGTTCATGAACAAAATGCAGCTTTTGCCACACAAGGCAAGCGTTCAGTGGAGGTTCCCTTCATCAAACAGCGATGCAGTTTTTGCCACGCACGGTGAGAGCCCAGTGGAAGTCCCCCATTTCACATAAAAAAATTAAAACATTTAAGGTTTTGCCACACAAGGCACAACTTTCATAAAACTATAGCAATAACTTAAAGAAAAAAAACGCAAGACTTTTCTGAAATTTTGCGGTTACAAAAAAATAAATAAAATAAACTTGGGACAGCGCAAATTCGGTGGGCCCGGAGGTGGTTGCCTCCTCTGCCTCAGTGTAGTTACGCCACTGTCGTTTTGCTCCCCTTTTCTGTTTTTTTGTAGGATTGTTTCGGTGATGAATTGAGGGTTGCTGGCGTAAGTATGGGTTCTGGGTGTAAAGTGCGCTAAATACGTGCATCTCTACAAAAACTCGTATAGCTCGCTGCTTTTGATTCTAGACCTGAGACATGAGCCAGAATCAGGCTAAAGAGCGCTTTCGCATTGCTGAGGGGACGGCTATTATGCTCGCGCAGTCAAAGGGACAAGGGAAGGCATTGTTCATAACGCGTGCCGTCCCTTTCCCCCAAGTCCCTTTCTTCCCCTACCCCCCTCCCCCCACGACCGAGTCCTTTAAACCGCGTCTCCGTGGAGCTACTGGAAAAGCGTCGTTGCTGTGATCACGTGTGGACTACTACTGGTCAGGCCAGAATAGGGCTCCCCTTTCAGCGGTCTCGTATCCTAGCAACGTGATAATTTATCAATGGTCCACACGAAGTTCGAGGTCAGAGGTCGCTCGACAACGAACAACAACGCTACTAATAATGGTTGTGCCATTAAAACGAACGGATTGACACAGGAAATCCGCTTTGGTGACGGGCCTAAAAAGTAAATGCGGATTTTTTTTTTTTTTATCCTTTTGAACTGATCTTGATAACCGCACACAGTGTGCGCAACTTCATTTACGGCCTTTTTTGGTGTGCCCTGCGCCTATCGCGTTCAAGCATCGACAACTACCAGCTCGCTGCTTCTGACGTTATCCAGATGAACAAGATAAGGCTTTATCGTTAATGTTATGTGCGATCGGGTAGTTAGGCGGCTGTATACACTATACGTAATTGTCGTTGCTGTAAGCGTGTAAGGTTTTGTTCATAGGGAGACAGCGGAGTGGTGGGGGGGGGGGAGGAATAGGTTAAAAATAATGTCCGTACACTACTATAGGCGTATACTATTATAGGCGCATGAATGTAGGAGCTAACACAGGATTGTATCGGTTGGGGAGGCCAGGGGGGAGAGGGGGAGGGTTAAGGCGTTGTGGCTTTACCAACATTTTTATTTCAAAATGTCCAATAAAATTATAAAATAAAACAAAACCTAAAATACGGTGAAAATTACGGTGTAGCATTTCCGTTTTATTTCTGAAATTATCGAAAGCATTCCATTCCATTCCATTTTACTTATTCCATTTTATTTATGAAATTCAATTCCACGGCGTTCCATTTTGTTTATAGAATTTCTGAAAGCATTCTGCTCCATTTTATTTACTACGAAATTCCTGGAAGCATTCCATGCCATTTTATTTATGAAATTCTTGAAAGTATTCCATTCCATTTCATTTATTCCATTTTAGTAATGAAATTCCATTCCATTTTATTCCATTTTATTTATGAAATTATCTTAAAGCATGCGGAAGGGTAAGGGCTTTAGCAAGCTAAAACTCCTGCCCAGTTCGACACGGCACGCTAAAATTATTATGTGTGATATTAAGTTGCACAGTACAGTACGGCACGCCTTATTTCTTACGTGTGAAATCTGGACTATTCTTTGTACTTGCAGATGTACATCGATCCGAGAGTGACTACTACTTCGTGGTGGAATTTTGTGATATTGGAATTTAGTAATACAAATTTTTTGCTATTTATACCTATCTCCTCCACTCATTAAATAAAATGTAGATGCAGTATTTAATATTAACCCAGTGTTTGCATCATTCCTTGAATGTCTGGAAATAAAATTGAAATATTCCAGGCATGGAAGAGTGCTTGAAAAACTTGAAAGATGCACGTAAAGTCCTAGAATACGTTTTCTATTTCGGGCGCCATTGTCCAATTCATGTTTAAACACAAACGTGAAAATATTAAATATATGATGAAGTGTGCTGCAAGTTTTTGACTCAAGATGTCGACTTCACTCCCAGTTATTTATTCAATATTTGGTAGCGTGTTGTCGGTGGTGAGAAACTTGGAAGACAAAACGATAAGCCTACACATTGTTTGTGCCGGTTGGTTCCTTCATATTCTGATGCAAGAAAAGAAACTCAGAACCATTCAAGTTTTTAGCATTTAACCACACTCTGCTACCAGGAATGTTGGATAAATGTGAGTTGAGTTCAGATCTCCTCTGTAAGATTTTGAAGGCTTCTTCGGCAAATTGGCCAGATCACTTTTTGCATGGCTGAAAAAACTTTTGACTAACCTGAAACGTATTTTATTTATAAAAAAAAAAAAAGTATCTAGTATGAAAAACTGAAAGATTTGCATTACAAATTTTTTTTATGCGTATGTAATGCAGTCAGCAAAATTGATTTTTCGTTTGTTGTGCACTCAAGAGTCGAATAATAAAATATGAATCAAAGAATGCAGTCTAAAAGGTCTGGTTAGTCTGGAGTTTCAAATAGTGTCAACACTAAGGTGTATAGTAGCACTAATTCACTAACTAAGTACGTCCCAAGTCAGTGGAATAATCCTGGAGTTCCTCACCTTACCTGGCTTTTTCCTTTCTTAGTGCTAAGCGGGGTAGCATAAGGAACACTAGGAATCACGCTTTGAACACTACGATTCCACTTCACTTCCTACATGTGGATCTTCCCTGGTTGATTCATTTTATTTTATTTCTGGCAGAGTTTCTGCAGTTTTGCTCTGGCAGATTTATATCGTTCACGATCTGTCCATCCTCCTCCAATCAGCATCCTCCTCACTCGTCACTGCTGCTTCCTAGAGAAAAAAAAAGCGATGCATCTAGCCAACCTACATCCCGCTTGATGCCTCGACGCAGCTTGTGTAACACACGGCTGTTCATAATTTGGGCGTCGCCAAGGTAACGGTGACACATTGGCAGCGCCGTTCCCTTTCCTCCCCTTTCCCCTCAGGGGAAGAATCGTGATGTATCGGGCTTTCCGTCATGTGTCAAAGACAAGCTAAAACGCAGCGTGAATTGCGCCACGTTACGATGGGTTTTTCAGGTTTCTTTTTTCCGTACCCGAGCGTTCGAAAATGTCCTGTCGTATCAGAGTTTCAGAAGGTGGGTTGCTGTTCTAGCTCATCTAACGTTTCTACTTAATGGTTGCTAAAAAAAAAAAAGTATTCAGGCTAAGATAAGGGGCAGAATTGCATTATTTTTTAACGTATTAACTGGTGGGTACTAGTGCTAGGATACTGGTGGGGTTCTAGTACTAGGGTACTGGTGGTAGGGTATTGGTATGTTTTAATCTTAAGAAGTTCGCTGGTGTGATCGAGAGACGATCTAAAAATTATCAAGTGGCTTCCCTATGGCTCGGAGACGTTCTTTGCATTCTCTCACAATTGTGTACAAGTCTCTGCATCACAAAGAACTATCTTATTTTTTTGCCTTATTTAATTCTGTTCTGGCTGATCACAGATATCCCAAATACCAAACGCCATTCTGGTTCAGAGAACGAAGTTGTGGAATGACATTAAAATTAATTATTCCAATAGATCGCCGAAGCAAAATTATAAGACACTAGCCTAGAAAATTATAAATTGTGATGTTAAAATACGAGAATCATTTCGGTTTGTGACGACCCGATTAATGCGTTCGTGCTGGTTCGTCTATTAGGCACAATGCCAAATGAGACAGTAGCTTCGTTCTTCGCTGCGAAGAACGGAGCTGCTATCTCAGATGACCTTGATGTTCTATATGCGCGGAAGGCGATCAGCGCGAGCTGTTATGAGGCAGGCGGAAGATTATAAGGCAGGCCGGGTGTCCCTTTAAGCTTTATTGGGCCGAATATTCGGCCAAAATTAGTATTCGACCAAATATTTATTCGACCAAGTATCTGACCAAATACTATTCGACCAAAACTAGTATTCGGCCGAATTTCGACTATCGCTATTCAACCGAAATTAATATTCGGCCGAACACCGAATACTTGAATGTAGGCGGAATAGATCGGCTTAAAAAAAAAAAGGGTTTAAAGGGTTTAACGAGCGTTAACCACTCCTGGTCATCTGCCCGAAGCCCTAAGGCCCTAGATCGGATTGATTAGCGAACAATAATAACCGCATCCCCAGTTAAAATATTACATTTCTAACGGTGTTAAAAAAGCTCCTCTGATAGGTCGTTCTAACCTATTGTTTAGTTCAGTAACAAAGTATTATTCCCACAGCCACCTATTCATTCGCCATCCCCCTCACCCAACCCCCCCCCCCCCCACCCCCCACCCGAACGCGTTGCCCGCACGAGTTTAAGCGTCGTTCGTCGCCACCCCTGGGAACGGCGGCTAACTTGATTTACTGCCGCAATAACGTACGCCCCAAAAGACGTCAACTAGAGCGCCCTGTATAGTAGCCTAATGCCACTCTGACAGTGTTGCTATCGATTCCCATGCTAATCGCTTACGTCTAAGTCGCCAAAACCCATTCCAAATTGCCGGACACATCGGCTTCTG
This sequence comes from Lithobius niger, assembly GCA_023313725.1. Classification (NCBI taxonomy): domain Eukaryota; kingdom Metazoa; phylum Arthropoda; class Chilopoda; order Lithobiomorpha; family Lithobiidae; genus Lithobius; species Lithobius niger. The sequence goes on along the minus strand of JAHWFP010164561.1, from coordinate 15,097 downwards.
GCTGTGTAGTATACCCCTTTTGTAGTATATCCCTTTACTTCTCTGTTTGACTTCGTGATTATATTTTAGACAGTGATAACTGACGATTTTTTTTTTGTAAATTGCTGAGGAATTCGTTAACCGCAACTTTCATGCGAGTTACACTTGCATTGTGTTGTGTATTACATTTCCTCGCCCTTTTAACCGCCCCCCTCCCCCCCCCGGGGGGGGGGGGCGTCAAGTGGACCCAGGCCCGGTTGAGTGTACCCAGGGGTCCGGTCACCCAAGGGCCCACGTAACCTAAACAATTTTTTTTACCGCATTTGTGAGTTTTCATGACTAGGAGTAATATACTCGATTTGTGAGTATTGTGAGTTTTTTTTTTTATACTCCCAACAAACAACAACTAATCCGACGGCAACGAGCACGGAGCAGGAGCACTGTAGTGCAAGCCAGTAAGCTTGTTAGGAAGGGAGAGCTTCTAACGTTAGCAGCCGGCGGATTAATGAATGAACCAACACGTTAAGCACAATTGTGGGCGACGAATATTATAACATAGCGTAACCTTTTTACGATTTCACTCGGCCGGGTGGGGAAGCTTGTTGCAGTTAGTTCCAGGCCCCTAACTTTGATGTGGGGGCCCTGGTATATACCGCTGAGAATTTTTTGTTTTCTTTCCGAAAAACGAGCGAGCGACCTGGAACTGAAAAGACCGCACCACTCTACTCAGTAATTACATAAATTAAATTTTACTCGTCGCTGATTGGTTACCAACAAACAAACCACAGATCTACACAGTATTTCTCACTTAGACGACGCAATTTGATTTCATTCCCGTTAAACCGACATTGGCCAATGACACCACTTTTAGGAATTATAGGACTTTTACGGAAACACGAAGCTGCTTCCCGTCAGGGTTGGGAAACTATTGAGGCGCACACCTCTAGCACGCACTGCAACAGCGCCGATCATTCCTTTTAGTATTTGAACTGTTTCGTTGTGTTTTATGTTCGACACCTGGAGGTATAGAGCAGTGTCATTTGCCGCCATATTGGCACCAGATTGGCACCAGTATGGGTTTTGGAGGGCATAACTACAAGGTGCACTACATAAAAATTGAGGGAAAAACAACGGAAGAGCGGACTTCTTAGGCTTAAAATAACTTTGTTTGCTCCAACAACAAAAATTGCGCGTTTTAGGTCTAAGAAATCACTCTTCACAGCATCGGCTTCAGTATGACGCCCTTCTGTTTCTCTCTGCAGTGCCCCTTGCAGCTAACCCATTAAGGCTCCAGCATAGGGTTATATACAATAATACTACGTCGTGTCACTGCTCTATATGTACATAATTGTTGTGTATCCTTTAACTATTACCTTCCCAATATTCGTATCATGGAATTACTTTACTCTGGGCGTTATTCTGTTGTTTCTGTTTGATACGGCACACAAAAGCTCACCGAGCTGTCGAGGAAACCTTTGTTAGTATTGGAGCATAACTCCGCTATGATCACACTCCAAAGAGACCACGCATCACGCGAAAACCCACAAGGATGATCCAAACCAAACTTTGCATGCAGTAGCACGGGAATCCGGACAAGGTTTATAAAAAAAAAAATCCCGAATCGGACATGGTGTTGACGAACCATCAGGGCGACAAAATGGACCAATTGCCAAGAGCCAAAATCCGAACAACAACGAGGCCGTTTCTAATTGTTAAAGGCATCCGATTGTTGACAGATTGGTTGTTGACGATAAAGAGGCGGCTTCTCGTCCGATCGCCGAAGTTAAGCAGCACTGCGCCCGTTTGATATGTGGGTGGGTGACCGCCTGGAAATCTGGGTGCTGCAGACGTAGGGCGTTAGGGCTTCGTCGGGCAGATGACCAGGAATGGTTAACGCTCGCTAAAACCCTTGGAACCCATGGGCAGCTTCGGGCCAGGGTCTCTAACAAATTTTCTTCCGGCCTCATTAGCAGACATATGTCTGTTAAACTGTAAGCAACTATTGTGTGCGAGGCGTATCTTGAGTTCTGGAAGTATTTCATGGGCGGCTACGACTTCCTGGAGGGGGTAGCTTTAATCGACGGCCTTCATTGTTTTTGTAACCATCTTGGATATCAACAAGGCACTCTGCTGCCAAAAACGTACAATCGATTATCTGTGTTCGTTCTGCGGCGAACTCAAGATAGGCCGCGCACACTTTAAAATCATATTTTGTAAGGCTGGGCCGATCCAGATTACCGATTCAGAACGACTCACGTAATTCCTTACCGACATTTGCAATATCGGTATAAATCGGGATCGGTAGAAATGTAAGAGGAAGGTGCAGGGATAAACAAAAACTAAAAGTTAAAGGATGGGTGTCCACCATTCACAGAGGGAAAGATGCATCAATAACGTTTTCATGTTACTCTCCAGCTAAGAAGTTAGCTACCTTCGTAGCCTTTCCCTGGTTGAATGATATCACTGCTTTCGAAGGCCGACCCTTTTTGGCCAAACACCCAAATAGGAAAGAAAGCGGATCGCGCTGCATTATGTAGACAGTGGAAGTGACGAGGGCCCTAGTTATTATTATTAGAATAGCGGCTTAGAATGGAATAAATGACGTCACAATATATTGTATAATTTTTTACTACAATTTGCGCGCCTTCATAAACACAGTAAAAAGAACAAATAATACACGAAAAAAAACAATAAATCATTCTCTTGATTGTGACGATCAATAGGAATTTGTCATCTTCCTGCCCGCCAACGATCAGTGTCAGTACACGATCGTCAAGTTTAACTTAAGGATAGGCCGATCTGATTACCGATATTTGCAGTACCGGTAAGACATCGAGATCGGAAGACAAAACCCAGATAAATCGGTAATAACTAAATCTAAGGTATTTTCACTTCTCGTCGACCGAATTTGGCATTTGAATACACCATTTTGAAAGTTGTTCGTCAGCTTTACAATACTCCGAATTCCAAGTAGCTGTCTTTTACTGTTGAGAAGTTAGAAGGCAAAATGTTATTAATTTTACTTGGGGTTTTGTGTTTTAAAATGATTTTGGCCTATGCAATGTTATTTTAAAACCAGTATTTAAAAAAATAATTATGTGCATTTAGGCCTATGCTTTATTTATTTATGCAATGATTTCAAAAGTAATTTTTTTATAAAGACGGTTTAAGTATTAGCAGGAGAAAATTAATAAAGCATACGCAGCGGCTTTCATTTCCTCCTGGTATAAGTTTTCGGCTAATTTGGGAACTGGGATCGGTTATCGGGATTTGGTATCGGCCAGTTTCGTTCAATGATCGGCTCTGGTGGAAAAAAAACGTATCGGCCCAGCCTCATTATTTACACAAAATTGTGGTTTGAGCAACGCTAAATGAGGTTCACCTTGCCCACATGTCTTACGTGCAGTATAAAATGGCGGACTGAAGGACAGTTCGTCTACATACTGGCTATTGAAGCTTAACGTAAGGTACAGAACACGTTAAGCAAAATAATTTTCTGCTGACAATGTCACCTGGTGAAAATTATCTGATGTCTTCTCCTGCAGGGGTCCGAATTTCACGGGCAATTAAACATTAAATGCAAAAATGCCCTTCCCCCCCACCCATCCCCTCCACGGCGCAGTCCCCTTTCATGCATATGACAAATGCAGATTTTCCTAAATTCGACTGCCTCCTCCTTCCACCCCTCCCCCACCCCCTCCATTAACTATTGATGCATGAGTCTCTCCTGGCAACGTCAGTTCAAATGCTCGCTTTTGTTAGTGGCATTTCATCTTTGCTGCCCCTCCACCTCGTAGATTGGCTTTCTCTGCCTTGCATATAGGAATTGAGCGAAGCAGCTTTTCAGCCGTAGCGAGCGCGTATGCCAAACGCAGGTGTTTTCCGTCTTTCCACAATTGCGTTTTGTGTTTTTCTTTTTCTTTCGTTTTCTTTTTTTTTTTCCTTTTTCGTTTTTCGGTGCTTTTATTTTCCTCCGACGCAGGTTTTCGTGATGATGACATCGTGTAAACTTAGCGGCATTCTTAGCAATTCATTTTTGAGGTCATTCGTTCGAAAAGCGTCCTTTCAAAATTTATGAATTTTTCCGAAATCGGAGAAAAATATGATATACGACCATTATGCCTGGCAGGCATAATGCAATTCTACCTTCACCTCAATCCCCCCCCCTCCCACTTCCCAGATGATTGGTACAAATTCGGGTATACCATAACGTAATCGTGTTTTAGGAAGAGATATTTAAGGAACGGGAGTAACTTTAAAACTGACGTTCTCTCTTAAGTTGAGATGGGTTTAAAAACGTAAACGTGTGGTCCAGTCCGCTCCCAGATGTATTTAGATACTGTTACAAAAACGCAGAACTCTGCTCTTCACGGGCGCGCATTGCTAGCTTTGGGCAGGGCCAAATAAATAAATATGTGGAGGCGCACTTGACGTTTTTTAGGTCCCTAGCACCGAAGCCCGTAAGGAACCCATATTATATCCCGGCTATACCGTCCGTCGTCCGAATTTTGTCAGGTGTATTTTTTTACTACGTTGCAATGACCGCAATTGGTTAAAAATGGTAACAATAAGTTATTGTTAATGATTGGACATAAGTGGTGGTCACTATTAGTTAAACACATAACAATGTGCGTGATAAATGTTGCTTATGGACGTTGCCGAAGCCTTGTCAGTATCGCTCAGCGGTAGGGACTCGGTCTTCGGTTTCAAAGGTCGTGGGTTCAATTTCCCGATCAGGCAGTCTGATGTTTAAGTCCAAAAGGCAACGTAAATAGGTTTGCATTCGTATTTATTTAACACTTCTCGAGCCCATTTGGCTTTCCGTCCTGTTTAAATATGGGCCCACCCAGCGCCACATCGCCCTTTACGAATCATTTGTTATCCCCAGATCTTGTTGATCAATTATACTTTCAACGTGCTACAACAAAGTTTATTACTGCTATTAAATCAAATTAATTCTAGTTCGAATCCTACGACTGACCCTTAAAAAAGTACCAAAAATAACTGCATGCAACCGGGGGGGGGGGGGGGTTGGGGATTTCACTTTTCTTTACTCCCAGTTTCTCCCAAAGCAACACACCACTACTTGACAACAGAGGGTTAAGTGTCAGTATAAATATCACCTAACGTCAATGGTTGAGTTTTGGTGCTTTTGTTTGTTTATACGGGGGCAATAAACAAATAAAGAATAACTTGATTCAGGTATAAAGTAAAAAATTATCCATCGAACAAGCCCTCTTGCTTTTACGAAACTTAATTTTAAAAAAAATTATTTAATTTTTTTAAAAATAGTTTTTTGTTTTGTTTTTTTGTTACCAAGGCCTGAGTAGGTTGAAATATAAAACAGTATTTTTCATTGAATAAATACAGATGCAAACCTATATGTACGTTACCTTTTTTTGGATTTAAAGAGACATACCTTCTCACTAATTTCGAGCATCCTGCTCGAAATAGCTTTTGCGATATTTACGTAGGTTGGAGTGAATGTAGCAATCCCGTTTCTTGCAAGGAGAAAATAAGAAAACGAATGCCTTTGCGTCATTTACACACGTCTAAAAGAATGTTGAAAAACGGAGCCATACTGGAAGGGCCAACCGGATGGAATGTACCTTCAAATGGCAGACTACCTGAGCGGGAATTGAATCCTTGACCTTTGACCTTTGGGACTAAAAGTCAAAGTCGTGCCGCTGAGCTATACTGGTACGGGCTTATTTTGTCCATGTCAGTATAACTTATTGGTAGGAATTCGGCCTTTGATCTGAAAGGTCGAAGGTTCGATTCCCGCTCATGCAGTCTGACATTTAAGGCCAAAAAGCAACGTAAATAGGTTTGCGTATGTTATTTAACACTTACCGAGCCCATTTGGCTTTCCGTCTTGCTTAGTAGTGTGCACGACTGCTTCACTTCTTGTGCGAAAAACTTCAGTTATGCTAGCAAACAAAAAAAATAGTAACACGCCTCAGGGCGCGTTTACGCAATGAGCCCTTCTCGCTCGCTGAACGCTATTTGCTAGTCAACCGTTGTTTATTTGTGATTAGTTTCCCGCTTCTACTAAACGAATGCGGTAACACATAAATTAAATGCATATATAAATAGCAACACGGATAAAAACAAAGTGCAACATTAATTTTAAACATCGTAACATTATTGTTGTCATTTCCCGCTATTTCCAAAAATTGCTGTTATCGCTCAAAAAACAGCTTCTACCAGCGATCAGACGACGATAGAACAAATAGCTGCTCGCAGCGAGAATTCAAAATCCAACATGGCCTCCATTTCGCGGTTATCGAATCGAAGACAAACCATCTAATGCCGGCACTCAGAAATCAGTCCGTCGTCTTGCACTGCAGTAAAAATTCTCTTCCTGGTATCATAAATCGACGTCGTCATGTTGCACGCATCGTACGTCGTATCGCGAGGCACGAGGAGAACTTCGTCTGCGTTGTTGCCATGGTTACAACGCATTGACAACTCGAAAGCCGCATTCTCAGGCAGAGCCGAGAACCGGCCAGTAGATTTAGTTTTAACCAAGTAAGCGAGAAAATTGTCGTTGCGTAAAGCCGTCCTAAGGGCGCGTTTATGCACCTACTCGCCTTTGCATTCTCGCTACTAGAACTCAATCGAGATGTCAAAGGTGACATTGTCATGGTAACATCGCTAAATGGATTAGCTAAATCCGACATCGTTTGAGTAAACACTTGCAGTCTTATAATCCGTGCCAATAATATAAAGAATTCCTCATGACGAAACAATTTTCCCAAACGCTTCTGAACTCACGTTATTTGCTGTTTTCGTTGCGAGGCGACAGACATAACACCGCCGCCATGTTGGAATTTGAGGTGATTTCTAGCTTCTAGCTGCGAGAATGCAAAAGCGAGTGGTTGCATAATCGTGCCTTAATACGCAGGCCTAACTACAGGAAAAAACTTCGCCTACAGGTAAATGTAAGTTCGCCTTAAATTTACGGAATATTTCACCGCATTAACAGTAGAATCCAACTCGGATTAAATGGGCGTATGCGTAAGAGCCATGCAACATTTACCTTTCCTTTCTCCCAGCATCCCCTTTAAAATTCGACCGAAATAATTTAAAGGAGGGAAAACAACAAGCAGTGAGCGTTTTAAAATTAGCTTGTTCGGCATTTTTCTTTGTTATAATGCGCATGCGTATATTGCATGTGTATGAATCATGTGCGTGTATCCAAGCTGAGGGATGGGAAAATGTAATTTAAAATTTTTTTTTTGTTTGAGCTTGGGGCAAGCGTTTAACGAATTCCGTTGAAGACTTAACCGGACGATACGAGGGGGGGGGGGGCGGCCCTCCGGGGAAGAGGGGAGGGGCCTTACGCGATTCTGGAGTTGCGTGGGAAAAAGTACCCCGGGGTTGGCACGAAATTCTCTATTAAAGAACATAGACCCTTCCTAGATCAACAAAGCCACGGTATCTCATTTGAAAGAGGCTTTTTTAAAACTCTTTTATTTTTCAATACTTGGAGACAGGCTTTGGGCCTATTGCAGGCGGAGCGAACAAAACTTTATTTCGAATTATATTTAGTGTTCATTTTAATGACTTTCCGAAATTTGTTATTAATGCTCCATAAAAATTCGGGCGTATTATTCACTCAGCAAAGTTATGGCTCTTTGCCTGTTGGTGTGATGACGAACTGCTCTTTGTTGGCATTTTTCTTATTTTAGTTTTTTAGTCTTCTGTACAGCCGTACCGGCTGAGAAGACTATTGCAACGACTTTGTCCGCCCGTCCGTCCGTCGCTTTTTTCAACTTCGCAACGGTACCAGAAATTGACGACCACTATTTACAACGTTCGATTCAGTGTCAAAAGTTAGTTAAATAACATGGCAAATTAAAACATCGTTACTGCCTTATAGCTAATAGACTTCTTCGACCCTAATTAAATTAAATATTAACATTTGATCGTCGAATTGAAATCCTAAGGATAACACTGAAGCCGCAAAAACAAAAGCATTATAGCTTCGTTTAAAATAGTCTCGCCGCATTGTTGCATGAATGAATGGGCTTACCATCGAACCAGATTCTCCATTAGGCCTATCTGCTACTTACGACACGAAGTGAGTATATTGCTCTAAGCTTACGATATTAAAACTGTATTGAAAAAAATTAGGCTTAAAATCACGTTACCACGGCATCGTCAAGTTGCTACGAGTAGCTGTTGGCTTCATCAACAGCGTATCTCTCATCACTTCCCTACTACCACTGATCTATATAGGCTACGTTGCGCGTTACGTTTAACACTGTAACTGTCTGCCCGAAAGCGCGCCGTGTTGCAAAAATGAATAGGGGTACTATACAAATCAAATCGAAATTAAAGCTCCAGGTAAGAATTCGGCCTAAAAGTTGACAAATACGCCTAAAATCTAAAATGAGCGTAAAAGCTAACACATTTTTAACCGGCGGTTCTGATGGATACTGCTTTTAGATTACATAATAGAGATAGCTGTTGCAATGCGTGATAGAAGTGTGTGCCTCACCATTGGTAGTGGCAGAACTGTAGAGAAGACCGGATGCGACTAGGTTGTCGCTCTAGCCGCTTTTTTATTTTATTTTCAAGTAGGCTTTACTATTTATTATATTTATTTTTATAGGCTTTCGTTTGCTCCAGGATTTAGTTTCTGTTTGGTTATGTGCAGCCTCTTTGCACAGCTCACACTAAAGATGTGTAAATTTTTTTTTTTTTTACGAGTGGTCGAACATAAAATACCATCGCTCGGTTAGGCACGTAGGAGAAAGAAATTAACTAACGAAGTAAAAAATAAACTGAAACATTTTTTACAAGCTTCGTCGTACCCGTCCTGAAAGAAGCTCATAAAGCCAAGCTTAGGTATCATTTTTTTCACACAAAAAAAAAAAAAAATGTATATAAATAAATATCCAGTATCGGTATCGACTCCCAGTACTCTGCCGGTTTCGTTCCGGATCGGCAAAAATTGGTACCGATGTAAACCTGGCGATGGGTAGTCTCTCCCTTTGCCAGGGTGTCCTTTCCAGTACAGTTCATACCAGCTTACGTAAAAGAAGAAACCTAACTCTCACCAATCACCAAGCATGACGAGTTGCACGGGGGAGGGGGAGGGGAATAATGCTTATACCTGGGTTATATTTTCCGTATAAGCTGTATACTATGCAGATTCCGATAGCAAGTTACAACCAGTTCAGTGGTTGACGCCTAAACATTCAATTTCGGTCACTGTTGTAATCGTCGGTCACCTTGACTAACGTGGTGACGTAGGAAAATACGTCGCATGTGTGTGTGTACTTCGTTCGCGGGGGCTTCAAGGCTCCTAGTGAGACGATTACTGTCTCCAACCAACGTCACACTGACGTCACGGCAAGGACGCTGGCACACGCGATCGATGTGACGTCAAAGACTAGCGGAAGCGCTGTGTAACCGTTCAGCTCTCGAGTGAGATGATTACGTCACGTCTTTGTCCAAATGTGTTTCCGTTTACCAAAATGCTAGCTGTGGTCCGTCCGTACTCTTGCCGTAGCAACGTGATGACAAACTGCAGAGACGCTCCCTCGAAATATCGGTAGTCGCTGTAAAGTAGTCACTACACTACTCGCTTAGGGACCGGTCATTATTTATCGCCGGGGGGGGGGGGGGGGGCGCGGAGAAAGTGGGGGGGGCATATTATTTTTGGACCCTCGGGCGGGGGGTCATAAATTTTTCAGGTCCCGTCAGGAGGGGGGGGGTTCCAAAACACACTGACCAAACTGGAAGAAAAAGTCATTTTTGGACCTCAAAAATGGCACTCTCAACAGTCAAAATTCCTAAAAACGCCTCAGCTTCTGGGGGGAAGCCCCCCAAGACCCCCCTTCAATGATGTGGGTGTTTACACAGTTTTGAAGCTATTACTACCACATTACTGCGAGTGTAGTTTTCACGTACAAAGAAAAGTCTTAACACCGGGTTTCATGGCTTCTGTCTTTCAGTGCTTGCTATGTTACGGATGTGGGCAACTGGGCATACACGCAAACAGTGTGTTGATCATACTTATATAATCTTGACAAGAGATGGGTATAAGGAACGTTTTATAGAACATTTTTAACCTAACGTGTTTTTTCGTTACGAACGAGACACGTTTCCTTACAACTATTGGTTACTGTCGGTGTGGAGAGCTATTGACTTAATTTGGCTACAACACTAATTTTGGCTACATGAAATCGTCTACAGACAGTCTTTATAGGTATACGTAAAGCGGTTTTTTTTTTGGGGGGGGGAGGCACATTATTTTTGGACCTTGATGGGGGGGGGGGGGTCAAAATTGTTTTCAGGGTCTGGAAGGGGGAGGGGGGAGGGAGGAATCATCGAAACAGTCCCTTACCATTTCTCAAGTCTTTTTCTATAAATCTATTTTAATCTCGTCCTGCCGTAGATTAGAACGTTACCACATCTTACTTCATCGAATGCTACGAGGGCCCCTAGCGGTAGCTGCGGCAACTAATGCTACTGATAATACATTGCCTTCATGCTGCTTTCCATTGGATGGCAATGCATTTCCGGGAGTTCGTAGATGAAAATCCTACCTAAAATATTTTCGGAGATATTCGAGTTTTCCACTGGATGGGTAAGAAGAGTTTAGTAGAGGCGGTAAAGGAGCCCGATCTGTGCGGCTGGTGGCCCCGAGGTCTACACAAACAACACAAAGCTTTTTGCCATCATATACCATAGTGAAAGTTCTTTTAGTATGTAGAATGTAGAAAAAAATTGCAAATGGTAAAAAAAATAATAATAAACGCTAATACAGCCAGTTTCAGCCGTTCAGAAACAACGTGGTCGCTTCTCTTATTATTTCTACAGTAAATCTCGCGTGCGCTGGCAGAACTCTCCAGACACGCTCGTAAAGATCGGTGTTTGCTTGCTTCATATTCAGGAGCTGTGTAGGATAGAAATGAGAATATAAAAAATAAATGTATGCGTCTCTCGCTCGGTCGATTAACTACGATTTTCAGAACTTAAATGTATGTGTCGTATTTTAATTTTCGTGGTCACAAATCCACACAATTTTTCTCTAAGTCATTTTGCAAAATGGACGGAACGCAAACACACCGTTTTGACGGAGCTGATTTTATTTTTTAGCTTTTTTTTTATGGATTTGTGACCAAGGTCGAATAGGATGAATTACGGCCGAAAATTAAACCGTAGTTTTCTCTTGTTCCCTTTGTCAGGTGGCATTTCTTACACAATACCCACTTCCCCCCCCCCCCTTTTTCCCCCATTTTTTTTTCATTCTGACAAAACTGTTCCAATTCTGGACTCCTTCGTAATCTAATCCCAATTCTAGTAAATTTCTAGCCACTTTCGGGTAAATTATTTTTAACCCGCTCAAATCAACCTAATTCAAACCAAGATCGGGACAATTCCAAGCTGATTTCAATCCAATACCTGGAATTAGGCTAATTTGGTGTGGAATTGGCAACTAAATTGTTAGGCTACTGAGGATTTACTTATTTGCGGGACTGGCCAGAATAAGGTTTAATCACACCATAATTCAGGTCTAATCAATCCTACGCAAATTCCAACCAATCTCTTGATTTTATTGTGAAAATAAATCAAGATAATACTGCCATTAGAAAACAAAAACGAACTCGTTTGATGCTTAAGGCAAAGTTCTACTGATCGGAAGCCAAAACAGCAACGGAACACAAATAAACTTTTCTGAAAGGTTTCAGATACTGCAGTGTTGCTGACTGTTTAGTCCACGTGAAACCTTACTGCTGTATTCAAATGTTTTTACAATTTTTATTTCTGCACACGTTAGATCAAATTGGCGCATGCTACTTGGCTAAACGACTTCTCTAGAGTCTTAAGTCTGTTTAGCACAGCACTACAGGTAATTCATGGTTCGTGCGAGTCCCTGAAAACGTAGAAATGTCCTGGAAAGTAATAATGAAATTCCATGCCTGTAAAAGTGCTTGAAAATCTTTAAAAAGGTATACATATATGTATCTTCAGTAGGGTGATGAACAGAAAGTAGAAAACGTGACTGAAGAACAGTGAAACAAATTAGCCAAGAAAGTAGTCGAGTGTGTGTAGCCTTAAATTTTTCTTCGTTTGTTTGGGCATGAAGAGTTTTGAAATTTGGGTTCTGGCTATAACTGTATTTACCTGTATAATGGTTAGATTACAGCAGTAAGGTTTCACGTGGACTAAACCGTACAGCAACACTGCGGTGTCGAAAATCTTACACGAAAGTTTATTTATGTTCCTTTGCTGTTTTGACTTCGGATCAGTTAAACCTTACCTTAAGCATCAAACCTAACGCCGATTTCCAATAATTTATTTTAGGATTTCGACAATACCAATTAAGTCGGGTGGTGTTGATTGATGGTCATAAAATCAATTCCACCCAATTCTTTATCTGAAATTCCCGACATTGACGTCAATTCCGTAAGATGCTTCCCTCCGCACCGAAGTTACCTGTCAATTGAACCGATTTTACCAAACGATATTTCGTTAATTTCATGCAAGGCCATCGATACATTGCTTGGTCGCAGGTGAAGGGGCGGGGGGAACTATTTCCAGTTCATTTTTACGAGACCGAGTCACTCTGTTTTTCTCCAAAAACGTCCGCTGATAGTAATAAAATATCGGTGGAGAGGTGCACGTCTAAAATGGAACGCTGATTGCTACATGAAACTCGTTTTCATCTTCTTGCTCTTGTTTTCAATTTTTGAGGGTTAATAATGTTTGAACATTAGATTTCAACTCGGAAAATTGGGTTGACAAGAAAACGAAAAGGAGCGGAAAAAAGAAAAGAAAAGAATGAAGAAAAAAGAAAGGCAATTTTTGACGATCTGTCTTTAATTTAAATGTACTGCTGTGCCTTCAGGGTAGCCACTTTTGTTTTTCCCAGCATGCTACGCGCCTTTGTCGACCCCGACAGCAATAGTTAGCAAGACTCGGGATCAGAATTGGTTTGATAACTTGGCGTACCCCAACAATCAACCAAATGCGAACAGACCAAACAGCGAAAATCATACGCTAGAAAAACGTAGTACAATAACCCACCTTTATGCACTTACTTTTCGTCAGAGTGAATTGCCCCGGATTCGAACTGGCAACTCAGTCAGTCCCCAGATCACTGAAGTAGCGCTTTTATCGATGTGACCACTCCTCCACTGGCATAAAGATGACTCACTGAGCCCATGGTTAGGTCACAGCAGTGACCAGGGCTCCATTCGACCGAGAATGCTTGGGGGCCATACGCAATGGACAAGGAATACAAATCAATACTATGGCTCAACGAAGGAGACCTATATCAAGTTCAGCGATGGCAAAAAAAATTCGCCCTGCATATAATTCGGCGAAAGGGGAATTCCCGTTTCGCTGAATCAAAATATTCTTCAAAATTTAATACAAGCAAATTTAAAGCAGCATTCCTGAATTTGCGATCATTTGCAGTGTCTGATGTTATATGTTTAGCCGCAGCGATCCGGCAGGTAATTTGGAAAAATATTATACGGCAAAATTACACTGATTAAAATTCAGCGAAACGGGATTCGGCGAAACGGGTTATACACCATTAAGGCTTCAACACAGACTTTTGTGTAAACGAGAATCGACTTTACGATCTATAGTCCTAACAGTTTGATAGGTGAAAAGGATCGAACGGATCTGAAAGATCTGGAATGAACTTGAAAAATAAAATATACATACTCGAGAATTCTGCACTACAACTTGAAGTTTAAATTCTGGTACCGGAAAAGAGCTGAATCCGAAAGTATGAAAAATTGAGCATGACTCCTCAAGGGTTGGCTCCAGCGTTTAAGAATAATAATAATAATAATAATGATAATAATTTTATTGTCACTTTGCACGAAATTCGTAGAATTTGTACGTGCACAAATACAATTATTATACTGTAATTTTATGCAATTACATCAGTGTAGTAACATATAAATATGTATAAATATATAACGTCAATAGATATGCATATTATTTACATGTAAATTTCCAAGAAGTTGACAGATGTTAGTCAAAAGGTAATAAAAAATTAAAAAAACAAAATTTATCGTTCCTTAAATATCTTATAATATAATAATAATAATAATAATAATAATAATAATAATAATAATAATAATCTGCTTTATTCAAGTACAAGATGTTCCGTACAGGCACGAAATTCATACGAATTTGTATGTGCAAAGCAATGTTGACATAATACAATGGCAACATAATACAATAAATTAATTTTTTTTTCTTACAATTAATATAATTTCATATAGGCTAGTGTAAATAAGAATAATACAAAAAGTGCAATAAAATAAAGATTAGTAGAAATTTTTTTAGCTCGCATCAATGTTTAGTATTCTACTTTCATTTTCATGATAAGCAAATTTAGTCAACTTTAATTTACCACTCCTTAACCTTTTTCTTTACTTCCTTTTTGTTAGTTAAATTTCTTAAGCCAGCCGGTAAATCATTCAATATATTTGGTAAAACATAATTTAGTCCCCTCTTTCCATAGTTATTTCTCCAACGTGGTAATTCCAACCAATTATTATCATTTCTCACACTTCTTTTAAGTTTAATTTTAAATTCTTCACAATGATAATATTTTGTTATGTATATTCATTTTAATGTTTTATCAATATTTAACATATTATAGTAGCTGTATATTTCTTTGGCATTTTTTAATTTTTCATTTTTAAATAAAACTTTTATTGCTTTATTCACTAATGATTGTAACTGAATCATATAACTGTTAGTTGTAGTGCCATAAATAATCAGTCCATATTTAATTTTAGACATTATCAGTGCTTCAAAAATACTTTTTTTATTTTTAATATCTAACAGCCCCTTTACTTTATAAAGCGTCGGAATAGTTTTCCTAATCATGATCATAAGGTTTTGTATGTGTTGATAAAATTTCCAATTATTATCTACTTCTAGTCCAAGGTACCTGATATTTTTAACCTTTGTAAGATTTTTACATTTGCATGTTTTTTTATTCTCTAGACAGTATAATAATTCTCTAGACAATAATAATAATAATAATTTTGTTGCTGGAGCAACAAGACTGTCATGTGCCCAGCAAGTCGCTGACTGCCAGCCAAGGCCGGCAGGAGTAGAAATCGCG
>JAHWFP010164560.1:1720-28600 GCA_023313725.1 Lithobius niger | reverse complement strand
TTAGGCCAGTACGGTAGAGAAGTTCAGGGAGGTTGTTTGATTCAAGGGAGCACGAACTCAGCACGAATACCAAACTGCCCCACGACGATGAGAGGACTTTTGTAATAGATGTGGCAGTAATACAGAAAAAAAAAAGCTGTGATTGTTGAGGTCACCTGTTGGAAGTTCGGCTGGAATTTTAATTATCCGTATTAATAATATTGTTGGCTAAAGCCTGCTGGGAAACACTTGTTTCTTTCTTAATCCACCGTTTGAGAAACGACGTAAATATCTTACGGGCTCCACAAAAAACAATACCGTTTAGCATCATAGTGGGTAGACATAATACATTGCGCAACGCAACTTAATGAATTCGTAAACCTCTCACGCACATGCGCACAAAAGTACGCATAAACTCAGACGCTCCAGTGACGTCATTTGGCGGTAAAAAAAAGATAATGAGCTCGGGAATGACCAACCTTACCTAATACTATCGTTCCACTCGACCTTGGCTGCTGCCATCTCTACACCAAGCGACGAAATTTCAAACTAACCGACCAGGGTTCCAAATTCCGTCAAAAGATGACGCCACTTGGCAAACTTGCCGCGTCGTTATTTGATTCGCCATTTTGCTGAGCATTGTTGGAGGCAAAGATGATACGGCCTTTACTGTAGGTGGCTGTGGTATAGAACAGTGACACGACGTAGTATTATTGTATATAACTCTATGCTGGAGCCTTAATGGGTTAGCTGCAAGGGGCACTGCAGAGAGAAACAGAAGGGCGTCATACTGAAGCCGATGGTGTTAAGAGTGATTTCTTACACCTAAAACGCGCAATTTTTGTTGTTGGAGAAAACAACGTTATTTTAAGCCTAAGAAATCCGCTCTTCCGTTGTTTTTCCCTCCACGTTTATGTAGTTCACCTTGTAGTTACGCCCTCCAAAACCCATACTGGTGCCAAGCTGGTGCCAATATGGCGGCAAATGTCACTGCTCTATTCCGCACCATATTTTTTTGATTCGCTCACAACTAGGATAACAAAAAAAACAAAATCGAAACTTTGTGTACGCTTGGCAATGTCGCTTGGCAATGTCGGAGAAAAAAAAGCGTCGATTGTCATTAACATCAGGAGCCTATAGAAAACAACACTTAGGATAATATATTATTTCCTAACTCTATGGTCACTCATTCGATACCTTCCTAAACGACCAAACAGAGCGAACCAAACACACCGTCGTTGGTGACAGTTTGGCTCATTCCCTGCTAATATCCGTGTTGATGCGGCTTGATTGATGTCAACATCGTCAGCGATGAATCTGTTACGTCAAAACTGTTACCTCGCGCATGCATAATAAACCACTTCCCTGAGATGGTTCGCAATTTGGCATTGCTCTCGCCTGGTCACATCTATTAGCTAATCCTGGTCAAATCCATTAGCCAGGTTCGGTCGCGGTGAAGGTATGACGTATCGAAGACTCTGCTGAGCTTGTTGAGCTGTATTGTAGTTTAGGAAGGTACTGAACTTAAGGTACTGAACTAATTACTGTTTTTTTTTTTATTGTTTTTGGTTACTTTTCCCTATCTTTGGGTCTTTGTAAAAAGCTACTTTTTGTTGTAATGAAGTTTGTCACCTTCCCTACGGGGAAACCGACGACATAATGTTGTATTGTATTAAATTAAATTAAATTAAACTAAATTAATTAAATTAAATTGAACGGCTGACGCAACATCACTGCGCACGCGCGACGTCAAGTTTGGAACCAAACTGTCTCTAACAGTGGTGCGTTCCATTCGCTCTGGTCGGTGCTTTAGGAAGGTACTGAACGTTAGTGAACAAGGTTAATTAAATATATATATTCTTTTACATAAATAAATATAAACATAATAACAAATAAATAAATATAATAACATAATATAAATCACAGGAGCTTGTAACAAAATAAGAGTAGGCCGGCAGAACGAAAAAAAAAACACAAAAATACTACTCTCAGTAAGTAGTACCTTCCTAAAGCAACGAACAGAGCGAACAGAACGCACCACTGTTAGAGACAGTTTGGATCCAAACTTGACGTCGCGCATGTGCAGTGATGTTACGTCAGCCGTTCAGTACCTTCCTAAACTACAATACAGCTCAACAAGCTCAGCAGAGTATTCGATACGTCATTCATACCTTCACCGCGACCAGATCATTTGAACTGTAGGCATCATTTTTCCTTGTTGCGCGCTGGGCGGGCATGGAATAAACTCCCACCTGAGATCGTCGGATCTGATAACTTAGTAATTTTTCAAAATAGGCTAGCTAAGCATTGTGCTATTCTGGCTAATGGATTTGACCAGCATTGGCTAATAGATGTTACCAGGCAAGAGCAATGCCAAATTGCGAACCACCTCAGGGAGGTGGTTTGCTGGGGTGAAGGTTTGAGCATGTGCGAGGAAGCAGTTTTGACGAAACAGATTCATCGCTGACGATGTTGACGCGCGTGTTGACGTCAATCAAGCCGCATCAACACGGATATAGAGCAGCGTCAAGTGACGTAACAAGGTGCACTAGATTAAAATCTAACGGAAAAAACGGCACTTCTAGTCAAGACAGTACTTTGAGAGCGGATTTCTTAGTCGTAAAAGAACGTTGTTTTCTCCAACAAAAAAAATCACGCGTTATAGGCGTAAGAAATCCAGTCTAATAGCATTGGCTTCAATAAGACGATCTTCCTTTCTCCCTCCAGTGCTCCTTGCAGCTAACCCAGATACTGGCTCCACCGTAGAGTTATACACAATAATACTACGTTGTGTCACTGCCCTATTAGCAGAAGGTACCGTCTTATTTATTCAATTTACTAAAAGAATATGGTGCCAAGAATATGTAATATATATTATATATTACATATTCTTTTAGTGAATTGTGTATGTTGTCTAGAGTCTGCAGTGTCGCCGTTACTCGGTGGAAAATTGAACGATCAGCGCACGTCCATTACCGAGGCAAGAAAGGATGAAAGATGTTTTTAAAGTCAGCGGCTTGTTTGCTGAGCGCTGAGTTTGCTTGGTCTTGGCTTTTCCCATTTTCATGCTGAGATTAAAAACGACGTTATTTGAAGTATACTAAACACAAACATGGCCGACAGTAACAAAATCAGTTATTATATCTCTTTTATCTGTTTTATCGCATTATTAGTAGCGTTTAAGATGATGAGAGTAAAGACTAAGCAGTTTAGCTGCTGGCAGCTATCAAAATCGTACTTATCACGCACGTATCATGTAGAATTATCGCTTGTATGATGATCGTTGCCTATTGTTGCTTCGTGGCAATGGCGCATGCGCACATCATGCCCCCATATTGGTTGCGTATGCACAGCGAACTCAGCACCTTTTTTCCTCGCTTAGTCGGCTTGCCAGCCGCTGACTTTAAAAACGACGGAAAAGTTACTCCGGCAAAAGGCTTGAATTAAAAAATGGGAAAGCTTGCCTCGCTTCCAAGTGGCTCGTAAGCCGCTGACTTTAAAAACATCCCCAAGTTAAGTTCGTACTGAAGTTCCTGTGTAATTTTCAGTACCTTCCTAAACGACCAAACAGAGCGTACCAAATGCTGACAGTTTGGCTCATTCCCTGCTAATATTCGTGTTGATGCGGCTTGATTGACGTCATCATCGTCAGCGATGAATCTGTTTCGTCAAAACTGTTACATCGCGCATGCTCAAACCTCCACCCCAGCAAACCACCTTCCTGAGATGGTTCGCAATTTGGCATTGCTCTCGCCTGGTCACATCTATTAGCCAATCCTGGTCAAATCCATTAGCAAGGTCAGGACGCGGTGAAGGCATGACGTATCGAATACTCTGCTGAGCTTGTTGAGCTGTATTGCAGTTTAGGAAGGTACTGAACGGCTGACGCAACATCACTGCGCACGCGCGATGTCAAGTTTGGAGCCAAACTGTCTGTAACAGTGGTGCGTTCTGTTCGGTGCTTTAGGAAGGTACTGAATAGGGCAGTGACACAACGTAGTATTATTGTATATAACTCTATGCGGGAGCACAGCCACCTACAGTAAAGACTGGATCAGATCAAGACAAATCAGGCGCGTAAAATCAACCATTGACATAGAAGGAAGCGCAAGTTTGCTAGGCGCTGCCATATCTACACCAACAACGAAATTTTAAACTAACCAACGAGGGTTCCAAATTCTACCAACCGATGACGCCACTTGGCAAACTTGTCACGTCAGTATTTGTTGCGCCTTCTAGCGGAGCATTATGGAAAGCAAAGCTGATACGGCCTTTACTATAGGTGGCTGTGGCTGAAGCCAGTAACAGGGTTAGCTGCAAGTTACTGGAGGGGGGAAAAGAAGGGCCCTCTTACTGAAGCCAATGCTGTTAGAGCAGATTTCTTCGGCCTATAACGCGCGATTTTTATCGATTTGTTGGCAGTTGCTGACATTTTTAAGCAAGTGGAATCTTTTTTTTTCCGATTACAACCTAGCAGCATAAGGGATTGGAGAAAACAACGTTTTTTTACGCCCATGAAATCCGCTCTCAAAGCACTGCCTTGACTGCAAGTGCCGTTGTTTAACCCTCCATTTTAATCTAGTGCCCCTTGCAGCTATATCTCTTGTAGCCAATATGACGTCACATGAAGGTTTGACCTTGTTCTATAACTGTATGGAAAAAACAGAACAAAACGGAAGGGAATTACATTTCATGAGTAAATTATTTCTGCCTGACTTCAGTTTACATTTAGAACGTTTTAAAGAATAAAATTAAATACAGCGTAAAAAAGAAAAAAAAAAAAACTTCAAAATACTAGGGCCACCTGGTTGATTTTGGTTTCTATTGCCTAAATAAAAATATCATTACCCAAGTTTTTAGCATTCTCCTTCCTTAATTTTGTTTGATCTACAGATTAATTTTCGGTGCTTGCGAGTCTCGCGACTCACCGTGCAAGGGTACTGCCCATCATCCATATCTAAAAAGCGGCGATGGCAGCTGGCAATCCATCTTCTTTTTTCCCCCTATAGTAGGGTGGGAATTTAGGTAATGTATATTTTCATTTAGGCAGTAAAAACCAAAATTATCCAAGTGAACCTGGTATGATGATGTTTCTATGTGCCGATTAAATATACGTTACCTATGTTTTTAGCATTCCACAGACCTTGTCAAAAGGCAGCGGGCATCACCTTGACGGGCTCCCTAGGGTTACGAGCTGGCGCTTCCTCAAGAAATATGTGCAATAGGTCGAATTCGGAAGGTTTATTGTTTTCACAAGAGGAGGTCGACCGAATTGTATAGGGAGATCAAAGAATCGGCCTGGTGGCCACAAAGGGACCGAGAAGGTAAAGGCCATCAGCCTGAGAAGACATGTCTTGGATATAATGAGATGTAAACACAGTAGGTTTCCTCCAAGTTGCAGCTTTCAGAATGTCGGTGATGGGACCATTACTGTGGAGCGCCGAGGATACTGAAATGGTGCAGAGTTCGAAGGCAGTGACCTTTGTCACTGCAGTTGTTATCTAGAGCATTGTAGGCATTAAGAATAACAGTCGTAATCCACATAGGAATCATCCAAGCGGAGGTTTCACCGACGTTAGTGGTGAAAGGAATGAACAGCTGGGAACGGCCTCTACGAAGAGGCTTGGTTTTTTTAAAGGTAGAAACGGAGGGCTTGTACAGGGCAAAGAGTATGTTCTGGTTCATCTCCGAGAATGGTGGAAAGGGCAGGAACGATAAATGGATGAGTACGTTCGCAAGATTTTTGCATTTTGGCATGAAAAGACCGGAGAGTCAAGGTGACGCCCTTGCAATCCTCCAAGAGGAAGCAGTGCGTTGCCATAGCGGATTATGCTTGAATCTCACTACATCATAGACATGCCGCAAGGGTGACTAGAAACACTGTCTTACGAATAAGGTGGCTAAGATAGCATGCAGACATTGGCTCGTATGGAGTCGAGAGAAGATGATTTAGGACGATGGAGAGATCCCAATCCGGGAACAGGTGTCGAAGGATTGGGCGTTTGATATCAAAAGATTTAATCAGGACTGAGATGCTGCAGTGGTTTAGGAGATGTAAGACGCTTGCGGATTTGAAGAATGTGTTCTCAAGGCTGATCGGTAGACGAAAATTGTGGAGCCTTTCAGACCCTTGTTGAAAGACCGTGGAGAAATCTCAAGAAGTCTGGAAGAGGGGGATTGATTGGACTAACTTCCGTGGGAGACACCAACGAAACCATCGACCCCAGTGGCTGTCGTATATTTTGTTGGTTGAGGTGCGGACGGCCTTGGAGGTGATGCGAGAGGCCTGTTCTGGAGAAATGCCTGCCATTACGAGCAATCGGACAATAGTAGCCACCCTTGTAGTCACAGTGTCGTAGGGCGTTGATGGAGGATCATCCCATGGCATTGTGAGAGCAGATCTGGGAGATCGCGTGGAGCGTTGACTAATAGGTCTAGTAGAAGGGGGAACCATGCAGCTGTTGGCCAGTTGGGTGCCATTAGAACGAAGAGGCCCGTAGACTTACCAATCATGCGTAGGACCAAGGGAAGAAGTTTGGGTGGAGGAAAAAATCCCCGAAGAGGTAATCCCAAGAAAGAGTGAGGGCATCCACTGCCCAAGCCCGATCATCTGGCTGACAAATTGGGGAACTTTGGCATTGTACCTCGTGGCGATGAGGTCTACCACTGGACGATCATAGAGATGGTGAAGAAAGATTCGCAAATGTAAGTCTTGAGGGCCCATCGGGGGGGAGGGGGGGGGGAATCATCGGGATACAGAAATCTGCGATGGCGTGATCACCCGGGATATTGAGGGGAAGCACAGTCATCTAAAGAGATATACTGAGGTGGAAGATGTTGGATGTCACGTGACGGAGGAGCTGCGGACAAGTCCCTCTCCCATTTTGAAGGTAGTGTATTGCAGTTGTAATGCCGATGTGGATTTGGACCACGCGACCCGATACCATGACGAAAACGTCGAAGGCCAAGAAGGATTGCTCGGAATTCGAGGAAGTTGATGTGAGCCTGATCCTCTAATTGCCAAGTGCCAGAAACGACATGGCTGTGTTGGTAAACAGATGAAGGTCCAGGGAGGCTCGTGTAACGGGACGGTCTTGGTCAGGGTGGGAACGTCCATCCACCAGTGCAGTGTGTCGATCGGAAATGTTGTTGATCGTTGATGTCTTGGATCGTTAGTTGACAACAAACGATGATCGGACCAGCTGTCTTTGCGAAAGTGATGAAGGGGCCTGGGCATCCATCGGCCATATGGAACCAGGCTTGCCAATAAATCTATCGTACCGATGTGCGAGTTGAGATCGCGGATGGAGTATGTTGGCAGATGTAAAAAGTGGCGGATCGTCATGAGGAGGCTTGCAAGCCTATCTGGCGACGGCATCACTATCGTCATGATGTTTAAGGCTGGATTTGGACTGATGAGGAAGGAGCCAGTTGTCGAGGTATGCGTTTGCTCTGATCTGAAGCTGATGAAGAGCAGCGAGGATTACTTGAGATGCCGCGTTCAGGCCGAAGAGCAGACAAAGAAACTCTTAAATGGTGCCATCGTAGATAAATCGAAAGAGTTGCCGGACAGACACATGCAGGGAAATGTGTAGGTATGCGTCTGCAAGATCGATACAAATCACCCAATCGTTTGGGAGTAACGTATCACGAATGGAGTCGACAGTTTCCAAAATGTTTCCAAAATTCCAAAGTTTCCAAAATTAAAAAAATGAGAATTGTCAATGAACTGATTGAGAGGTTGTAGATTGAAGATCAGTCTGAAATATCCCGTCTTCTTTGGGCAGAGAAAGATGCGACTGTAAAATCCTGTCCGACAGGGATTGGGGCTTGCGCGGATCGAGGCCTTCGCAAGGAGATTGTGTATTTCGGTCGCCAATGGGCCCGAGGCTCATGTGGCCTCGGCCCAGGGTGGAGAACTTGTGAGAGGTGGAGTAGCGATACATTTTGGGCAAAAGACGGAACTGATGATTGACAGAACAATGGGGTCGCTTGTCAATGCCTGCCAGATACGGAGGAAGTGGCGCAGAGTAATTGTCCGCGGGTGGGTCGGGCCTTAGCCCTGGGTCCAGGGAAAGCATATCTTTCTCGTTGGTTGGTATTACTACTGCGCCCAAGGGATCAGCCCAACCCACGACTGGGGACTTTATTCCGAAATGGCATTGTTCAGAATGTGGTGGGGAGAAAAGCTGGGGAGATAGCCACCTGAAGAGGGATGCCAATCATCTTTGGTATCCGTTCGAGGTGGGTGCCCGGGATGTCATAGATACCGTGAGAGTCTGGAACGGGATGCTTGGGCTAGCGGGCGACGTCTAAATGTGGTGTGAGCTTAGGAATTAGCCCCCGAAATAAAGTATTGGATTCATGGATAGATTGATTAAGGAGCACATGGTGAGTTGAGTCGTTGAGGTTGGGATCCGAATTGAGGGCTACCCCCCGAAGCAGAATAACGGAATTAAAAAGCGCTTTAGTTAGCCCGTTCATGGAGTGAAAGGTTGCAAAGCAAGCCTTCCGAAAAACTTGGCTGATAAGGAAGGTCAGATTTTTGGTTTCAATCGGTGGTGGATTGGCCGAGAGTTTTTCGCACAAGGCATTGGCAGCCGTATTGAAAACATCTACTATGTGCATAAAACGATCACTGTCCCGAAAAACAGCAACAGGAACTGTAACCTTACATGGGAGATAAAGCGCTATCCCAAAGTCCATTTGAGGTCCGCCGTGAGGAATTTGGATTGCGGGTATCAAAGTTCTTTGGGTTGGCAGTCCCGTCGCCAGTAGAATGGAAAAAGGTTGATTCATGACCCGGCCGTGATAGTGGAGTATCATTATCAAGCTCTAGTGAGTCACCATTACCCAACAGGAGACGCCATTGCCAAAGTAGTCGTTAGAAGGGTTGTGGATTGGCTGAGGACAGCTGGATGGCAAGGTAGGCGGTCCCGTAAGTCACAACCTGTTAAAAACCCACGATTTTTATTAAACTGGCAGTGATAAAGTGGAAGGCTTGTGCACAGGAAGCAGTCCGGTCTACTATCTTCGACCGTCTTGAGGTCTGGAAACGGAATCTTCGAAGGATAGTGATCGTCAGCAAAAGGTGACGAAAAATGGGCATGACGAGAAGACAAGCCATCAGAGGCGACCAAATGTCGATTCTGGATGCTGGTGCCGAGCCCGAGTCCTCAGAATCTTCGATGAGGACTGGTGGAATAGGCTGAACTGTAGAAGCTGCCTGAGAGCGGAGTGGTCCAGGGACATTCCAACGCGATCGTTTGGTTTGCAGTGGTGGCAATTCAGTATCGAGTGTATTGGATCAAATGGTCTTGAGTGGGGGGCAACAGATGGTTTCCTTTTTAAAAAACGGATGGCGGATTCCATGAGTTCGTAGACTCTTCTCTTTAGATAATGGTTCCATAGAGGGATCGGCAGTTAAGGATTGGGAGTTAGCTGATAGTTGTGAGGAACGAGAGGAGAGATCGATGGGCCCATCAGGTGGAAGGGGCTTGTGCTTGATTGCAGTGCGTCTGGCCTTAACCTGTAGTTTGAGATGAGCATAAGCTTCTTTTGTCTTAAACATCTCATCTTGAAGAGAACGGATACCCGGTAGGGATCGCCGATGCTGAGCACACTGTACTGGAGACGTGGCGGCTGTGTCAAGGATGGGCTTGGCCCTGGGCGATGGCCCCACAGGAGACGGATCACGAGATCAAGCACCCGTTGAAATGGTTTGAGTGCTGGGCAATGAAGACAAACCGCACACAAGGTTGAAAAGGCAGGTAGCGGTGGAGCCAGTACGTCCGCCGACAATTCGGCAGAGGAGGGAGGCGGAGTGGCCACCCTTGGGTCCCGAGGCTCCTTGGGCGTACCTTCAGCATACCTTTAGCACACTTCGTCCAGAGAAGTGCCACGGAGACCATGGTCAGTCGAAGACAGAAACAGCACGTTTGACATGTAGAGAAGAAAAGATGGATTGCCGGCTGCTGTCACCGCCATTTATACACGGAGGATGCACAGTGGGTCGCGAGAATGGCAAGCTCCGAAAATTAATCTCTAGATCAAACAGCATTAGGGAAAGAGAATGCGAAAAACTTGGGTATGTACATCACAGGCATATAGAAACAACCTTCTCCATCGGGCGTGGTTTCTTTCTCTGTTTCTCACATTTACGACACTTGTGACAGGCAGGGTGTAAATGTTGTGGGAATTTCTTGCAGGAGCACTCCGGAAACTTGCCAGAGACAAAGAGTTCATGAAGCTGGACATTTACTTCCATTTTAAGAAATGCCAAATTGCCTTAACGAATAGCATATGTAGGAGATGTGTTCATATTTACCTTTTCTATATGTTTATTTTCACAGTAAAAGATAGTCTTCCCACAATATCTAAGCAAATTTTCGACAGTCAGTTGCTTTCTGGAGTTGGTGGGGCTCAGTCGACTGTCTTCAACAGGCACACAACTACTACGATCTCATCTCGACCGTTCGTCTGCTCTCTTGCCGGCTTGTTCACGCATGCCTAAAGCAAAGTGAGTGAGAGCTATGGCCGCTACATCTGTATTATAAGTTAAGCACCAGCATATAAGATAAACTTATTATAATGAGCTTTAAAAAGGAATTTAAGGGTTTTTAATTAATTTTGGGCATAAAATGGCAAATCTAAGCGACCTTGCAGATAGTAAGTAACCACAGAATAAGTGATAGCTGTAACAAATCACACAGGGTGAACAAACCTGCCAAATTTTAGCCAATCAAAGTAGCGATAGCGATTGGCCCATTTCGGATAGACATTTACCGCCATTGCGAAATAGTGACCATGATGATATTGTCTGGGACGGCCTTTTTACCGAAGTGGAGAAAAGGAACAACAAACGGGAAAGAAATTTCAAAGCTAGTCATTATGATGAAATCGGTAGTAAACCAAATGAAGTCGACTGGGAATTAGAATTTGAGGGTAAGACGCCGGAGGAATGTTGGGTAATTTTAAGAAACAAACTACAGAACTTGAAGCAACAATTTATTCCAGTATAGTAATAAAGGAGGTCGAGCCCCTCTTCCTGTTGAAATTCTGAAAGCCGTAAAAATGAAACATCGGTTGTGGAAAGAATATTGTAATACGAAATCTAATGAAGTCGACTGGGAATTAGAATTTGACGGTAAGACGCCGGAGGAATGTTGGGCAATTTTAAGAAACAAACTACAGAACTTGAAGCAACAATTTATTCCGGTATAGTAATAAAGGTGGTCGAGCCCCTCTTCCTGTTGAAATTCTGAAAGCCGTAAAAATGAAACATCGGCTGTGGAAAGAATATTGTAATACGAAATCTGATCTAGACTTTAAAGGATTTCAAGAATGTTGCAACGAGCTGACTAGCAGCTTGTAGAAACACAAACTTTCATCTGCAACAAAGTTCTTAGGAATCGTAAGAAAAACTCTCGTGTAGTGTAGTTACATCAATCATAAAAGGCAAATGCCCAACAGGGTTGGTCCTTAAAGGTGTTCTGATGGCTCTGTTGTCGTGTCTCCAGTGGACAAGGCCGAGTTGCTGAACTTCATTTTCTCACCCGCCAATAAGAATTCTACGCCTTTACTCACCCTCTATATTGCAAGGACCACCATGCAACAAACTTGTGAGTGTGCAGACTGTCTCCAATCTGCTTTTGGAATTAGACACGAGCAAGGCTGCTGGTCCGGATCAAATTTCACCATGGGTACAGCAGCACTGTGGTAATTCCATTCCTCCAGCTTTACGTAATATACTTAATCGCTGCTTGGAAACGGGTATGATACCTGAAGACTGGAAGGAAGCCAATATTGTACCGGTTCACAAGAGAGGTACCAAAACCGATCCTAATAATAATTATAGACCAATTAGCCTCACGTGTGTCTCTGCAAAGGTCTGTGAAAGGGCCATTAAAATTATGCTGGACAGAGAACTTCAGGAAAATAAATTTGAGGACACCGCTCAACATGGTTTCGCAAAAAATAGATCTTGTTCCACTAATCTCCTAGCGGTGCAGAATAAGTGTACATACCATTTGGACAAAGGTGAACCAGTTGAAGTTTGTTTTTTGATATTGCTAATGCATTTGGTAACATCAGGAGCCAATCGATCATGGTACGCTTATCAAAACACAAATTGATGATAGTATTTCCCTCGTAGTTATAAATTTTTGTATTGCCTTCTTTACAGAACGCCTACAAAGAGTGATGATTGATGATATTCTTTCTGCTTGGACTGATGTTAGACTTGGAATTACTCAAGGTACCGTGGTTGGCCCTAGAATTTTTGCGGTTCACACAGCCACGATACCAGATGGAGTTAAATCGCACCCACTTAACTTTGTGGATGATCTGAAAATCGGTAGGCCAGTTAAAACAATCCTCGATAGGAGTGAGTTTCAAAAGGATATTAAAAAACTGAAAACTAATTGCACAGACTTTCCTTTAATCCAAAAAAATGTCATAGAATGCATCTCGGCCACAATAATCCAAAACGCATTTACACCCTTGGAGGCGAGGTCATAGGTGAGATTACTGAGGAAAAGGACCTGGGTGTCTGGGTCACTCACAACCTCAGCGTGTCCAAGCAATGTGCTATGGCGGGTGCTAATTCCTTCAGACAGTTCGGACTCCTCTCTAGACACTTGCCCAAATTGGATGCAAACTCATTTAAACTGCTCTACAAAGGTCTTATTTACCCTGACCTGGAGTTTGCCAATATGGCGTGGCTGGCTACAGAAAGACATTAATCTTCTCAAAAGGGTTCAACGACGGGCAATTAAAAGGCTTACTACAGTGAACTTTTTGAGCTATGAACAGCGTTGTGCTTCTCTTGGGCTTACAACTCTCGCTGATAGCAGGAGACGGGATGCAATCATGAAGACATAACTGTTCCTTAAGGGAGAAGAAGAGCACTTCTTTAAGCGCTCGACGATAAATCGTACCAGAGGCCACTCTTTTAAACTGGAAAAACTATCCGTTAAACTTGACATTAGAAAAAACTTTTACTCGGTTGCAGTTATTAATGATTGGAACTCCCTTGATGAAACAGTGTTCAGTGGTTGCCATACTACTAACAATCTGAAACGACGTCTGGACAATATCGTCTTCACGACTGAATACCTAGTGGCTTTTCCAGCAACAATCTTACAAGCTTTCGCTGTGCAATTTTGTTTTATTATTATTATTGTTATCATTATCAAAACAAAAATGACCACTACCAAGTTGCTACATTGGTTGCCAAGCACCCCACCAAATATTACTTCAGACGTTAAATGAAAAACTTTACTATTGCTATGGGTTGTAGCAAGAATTTATACGGTTGGGAGGAGAATTTGTAACTTTACAAAGTCCTTATTGAAATGTGTTACATTCATTCCCATTAGTTACATCAGAGTTTTCAGAGGGTGCCACACGTTCCATCAGGTAATTTTTGCTCATTTTTCAGCCTAAATCTAAAGTAAACTAAATTACAACTAAGATAAATAGTTTCGATTTGGTTTAACTTTGGGCTGAAAACTGAGTAGAAATTCCCATATAAAACTCTTGGCGCTCTCTACTAAGACGGAACTAATAAGAATACATCTAAGATGTTTCAGCAGGGGGTCTCAGTCACAAATTCTCCTCCCCAACCCTATAAATTCTTGGTTGTAGCAATGGTCAGGTTTTTCATTAACCTTTGGTCTAATAGTCGGTGGGATTAGCGTGGCAACTAATGTAGCAACTTGGTGGCAGCCATTTTTGTTCGGATATCACAACTTTGATTGGTGGAAACTTGGTGGGTTCTTTCACCCTTGTGGGTTTTGTTTCATTTTTCATTAACAACAATGATACAGCAATTAATTTTAAATTCCACAAAGGCAGTGGACCAAAATGACTTAAAAATTTTATTGAATTCAATGAGACACAAGTAACTTAAGTAAAAGTATCACAATGTTATTCACAAACAAAAGTTTAGGTAACACTTCACCAACATTTGACACGTAACTCGGCCATTACTATTGTTATTTTTTTTTGGGGGGGGGAGGTGTAAAAAAGAGTGGAGGGCTTTAGTGGTGACATTATTTCAGCAACTAAGTTAAAAATACATTGATTTTGACAATCAATACCACATACCAACATTTTTTACTAAAGTTTTCAACAGTTAAACTGAAAGGAATTTAAACCAACAAATGTTAGTCCATCTCTGGAAGTTATGTGGCCACCACTGCAGCATAAATGTTTTCAGCTTTGGATGTTATGTTGACAACCATTACAGTATACAATTTTTTTTAGCATACATTACTATGCTCTTGTCTTTTATTTGTATTTGTATTTTTATTTGTATTTTACTACAATTTTAAAACCTTACGGCTCTGGTCCATTAAAAAAAACCTCCGATACAGAAACTCTCAAAAACATTCCGAGTCAGTAAACCCTTTGGATACATAAGTATTGCTCAATAATTAGACAATCAGAGGCAAGAAAACAGTTGAGCAAGGAAATCACAGTATAAAAGACTTAAAGAAACAACTTTTATCTCGCTTGAAGTGGTCTGCGTGTTATTTTGAATTCGATCTGTAACAGGATATATGGATTGCCTACCAACACCATCCTTTCATTGAAGTAGCTATACCTTGCTGTCTAAAAACAAGCGAGCCATTTTGTGAGGTGGATTTTTTGTTGCATTCTTTGAGTAAGCTCTCAAGGGCCTGTGGCCATAAAGCCTATGTATTTTGTCATACATAAACTTGAAGAAAAAAAGTAAATTATCGTATTCACCATTGTAAGGAACTTCGAGATATATAACATGCACGTCAACTAAAAAATAATAAATAGCTTCTATTGTTGCTAAGTAAGTTCTTGGTTTTCCCCGCTGAAACCGCCAAAATAAAGAATCTCGAGATTTTATTTCTACTCGTTGAACCCCTGAAATAAATAAAAAACAAAATCAATTGTATCCCTCATATTTTGAACTGATAATCCTGTTTGTAGAAAGCATTAGCATGAGCATGTGTTTGTATTAGTGTAGCATCAACTCTCCATCCCCGTACGATGGCCATGACACGTGCCCAACCAGAATGAATACTGTCAAAGCATAAAACTATTCCTGAAATTTTACTTACCAGGGTTTTTTTTACACATATTATGCAAATATTCAAATAGATTCAGAGGTCGTAGTGGGTTTTACTGAAAAAAAAGCGGATACAATAAGATTTTACTTATCCTACAATACTTAACTTTAGTAACTGGCTGACTTTGTCCAATGTATGGTGGGTTGATCCAAACCCAGAGTTAAAATACACAGATCATACCAACAATGTCAATGCTATTCCTACAATATGAAGGTATCCATCAGATGCAACGTACCAGTACCAGGCAGGCCCTCTTTATTAGGCAGTAGTGTGAATCACTTTCTGCCCATCGTACTGACAGCCATTACATGTTCAGCGATACCAGAACCATCTACTGATATCTCCAAGATAGTGGCTGATGAAGGTAGCTTATTGCATCATGCGCATGCTGACACAATCTCCTCCAATGGCACACCCGAGGTGAGACCTAAGTGAATTGGGACGATGTAAGCAAGTCTAATGACCTCACACCGTGATGTTTGAAGGGGGAACAGGTTTATCGGATGGGGCTATGAAATCTTTTTCAACGTAAACGAAAAAAGGCATCTGAGGTACTGCAGTTATGGTGGTGGACCCAGAGACGAAGGGGGGACCGTAACCATGCATGATGACTGAAAGAACAAATGCTTCCAAAGTGATGGTCTCCCCTTCCTGCAAGTGGTGCTGTAGCCTGCGCCCCCACCCGTTGGTGAAGGGAAGCAGGGCAGTTTCCAATAGAGTCAACAGCAGGAGTGGAGGGATCTTTGACACGTACATCCGCCACGACCTTGGGAATAGTATGCCTGGTCTTGTCTTGCTTGTTGAGACAGTTCCATGCCCCCACTGTTAAGTCTCCTGTGTTAACCACCCCCCCCCCCTCCCCGGCAGGGAGCCAAAAGGGGCCCTGACAAAAAGAATCTGCTTTAATCTTGCCATGCGGATGTTTGAGTTGCTGGATTCGGAGCAGGAGGAAGCTTCACCTAGTCACGAAGAGCAGGAGCCAAGTAAGGACTTGACCGCCAAACAGTGTCAAAAGAACGAGTGGACGGGAAAAAGACGGACACGACCAATGGTATCCATTGGAATGTTAGAAAGCAACTTCTAGATATGCATCACAACGTCTGAGCAACATATTCAACATGGGCCGGCAGTCTTCAAGCATGGTGTCAGTCCTTGTTGCTGCTGGTTCAGCCATGCTTGCCTGTAAAGCAGCAGTGGAGGCTAAATATGCTAAGTCGGCGTAGGAAACCACCCTGAGGTTCCATCAAATTAACTGCTCATCTTATTTCTAGTGTGGAGGTCAAGAAGCAATGTTGCTTTCCCTCCTTGTATGTATTATGTTCGTGACCTCTAGGTCACCACTGAGAAAGACTGAACAGCTACTTAGCTCGGCTGGAGCCTGCAGCCAGAACCCGCCACAGTAGTGCAGTGGTTAGAGCACCTGGCTAGCAAACAGGAAGTCCTGGGTTCGAGTCCCAGTCGTGACAGTTGTCTTTTCTTTCTTTCTCAGACTAGTGCATTGTGTATCCTCACAAGGCCAGTCTTTAATGCAGACTGCTTGCTGTTTACCTTTTACCTTATGATTTCTTCCTTTATTGCTCATCTTCTTTGACTCGGCAGAGGGGTGCCTTAACCAACATAGGAATAGGAAGGGATGAGTCAAGTTCATATTGCGCAAACAGTCATGAACTCAGATTCTGGAAAGGTCCAATATTGTGACTTCTTGGAGACCTCAGCGCCAAATGTCTTTAAAGAAGAAATTAATTTTCTTTGGTCATGATGGGGGAGCGGTTGCCCCACCGAAAGAGGACATCCATCTGTTCGCCACAAACCTTCCAGATCCAAAAGCTACTGAAATAAAATCTGTGACTGAGGGCGGTGATGAAAATCTGGGCGTACAGAGTCAGAGTTTGCAAACGTACTTGGTGGTGGGGGGGGCACCCGCCACATTAGGTGCGGGCTGTTCCTTATAGAACCTGCTCGGTAAAAAGTAGTGAGAAGAGTTAGCAAAGGTCTTGAGGGAATGAAAACATTCCCTTCTCCTAAATATCCTCGGAAAGAAGTGTCCCACAATCATCTTGCTCATGACGGTGATCCTAAGGGTTGTCGTAATCATAGTACTGATCTACCATAGAGGCATCATGGCGATGTGCCGATGTGTTGAAGCTGCAAAGTGCTGATGCGACACTATCAGAGTACGCACAACATTTTTGGTTTGCATTTCCCTGACGTTTCCAGGTTTTCGATGACCAAATTTTACACATTTCCGTGACCTTTGGCATCATAATTTAACTACTAAACTTAATATAGTACCTGCATCAGCATATACTATTTCTAATGATTTTAAGACTTCAGTTCTCAACATTTTCCCCGACTTTCCCGACTTTTTTCACCTATTTTTGTTTTACCCGACTTTTCCAGGTTTTCCAGGTATGGCAAGAACCCTGGATATGGCGAAATGATGATCTGCCATAGTGGCAAGGTGGAGATCCGCAGGTGTGGCGATCTGCCATTGTGATGCAATAGTGATCCGGGACAATAGTGATCCGGGACGTGTGGTAAGTGGCATAGTACAGCGCACTTGCCTTACACCGTTGCAACATGCTGGCATACGCCCACTACTACGAAACTTGTGTGGATTTAAATTAATTTTTTGAACTCGTCTCTTTTGCCATAGCACATGCATTTCAAGGATCGTCACCCATTCGGACTATATATCCGAACATGCAAGATGTAGTGCTCACATTGTAGCCTTCGCCCTCCAGTAGGCATGGCCGCAGGAAGCGGTACAGCTGGTGCAGCATTTGCCGTACCACTTTTCGACACAAAAGTTTCAAAATACCATATCTCCAAAGACATACAATGCGTCTGCTGTCGTCAAACTTTTGCATCAGCCCTGTAACACACGCGTGGCTTTCCTGCCAAGATTTGATGAGTAGCGGCTGTCGCGATAGCAGAAACCATGGTCAGTGTAGTCATGTAGTTGATAGTACTCAAGTCCATGTATAAACTGAGCGCTATTTCTACTTCCCCCACTCTACGAAGGACAATGAGTTTGACCAAGAGAAGGGGGTTTTGGGGAAAGAAGTTAAAGAAACGCTAAAGCAAGCTTCAGGAAGTGGTCAACATCAAACTTTACAGAAAGCCCAACAAAGCAGCCAACCGATTGTAAGTCACTAATAAGAGAATAGGGAACATCGCCTACATAATAAGGGGAGGGGGGAAAGGGAGTGGCGGGAGTACATAAGTGTAAGGTTCTAAAATGACCTGACGTTCATAAAAAAAAAATCACAAGGTAGGCTAAAAGTTAAACGAAGCAAACTGGCTGCATTAAAGACTGGCTTTGCTATGATATGAAATACACTAATCTGAGATAGAAATAAACTACCCTGACTGAAACTCAAACACAGGACTTCCCACCGACCTCACGTAACTTTGATATACTAATAGCTTACACAAACACACAAATTTGCCCCCTTCCCATCTAAATCTTACACTTAGAGAGGCACTATCACCGACTGAAAATAGTTCAAAAATACTGTGGCGCCATCTAGCGGCAGTGATATTGTTAAAATTTACAGCTTGCTTCCAGGTGCTCGAGGTATTACCACATTTTCATTCAAGTATTTAGGAGGTTCGAGGCTTGTTTGTTTCGTTAAAAGAAATAAGGTTGTCCATTCTTTCACTTCATCTAAGCTAGGGCAAGATAGTACTACATAGCGTTACATGTTGCCAGATGCTGCACACTTTCAATCGGAGAGTGCCACTGTAATAGCACACAGTAGCTTCATGGCCGAAATTGGAGGGGGCATCAACTAAAAAATCACTGTCAGTCGGGAAACGAACCCCAGTCGTTGGAGCGAACTACAAAAAGCAAAAAAAGAGTCCTCAAAACATGGCCTCCAGAGGTAGATTACACAGTACTAGACATTTCTTCAACTTCCGGGGTTCTGCCTGGGACCCTGCTTGGAGAACTTCACGGTGCTCCCTAAGACCCCCTAGCTGATTTAGTTAGGCCGCACCACTTTTAATTTGCTTCCTACGGCCCTGCCAGTAGGGATACTACAGAATGCGGCGAATTAGCATTCTCATGCATATCATCAGACACTTGATTGGTTTGAGTTTTTTTCACCCATTCGGACTACGTTCGGAAAGTTTCTTAACAGTATATTTTCCCTTTTAAAGATCAGCTTTCTGCATCATTTTATCAGATTAATTCGACTGATTCATTAATTTATTAAAGTTAACTTCATCATGCTTACTTTTCTGAAGCGCTTTACTTTGCTTGAATGTCTGTGACATAGGAGGCTTTGGTATGGGTGGCACGACGATCTTATCTCGATTTGTCCTTGCTGCTGTGGTTGCAGCTGATGAAATAGTTATGGCAGCCCTTACAGAAAACTTTGGTCATGGGTGGGATCAAACTGGGGGCCTTATTGGGACCAATTTTATAACATATTTGGCCTTTTCATTTAGTGACATTTACCTTGTCGAGGCTGGTTGACGAATGATTTCTGACTAAAGAATAGAAAGAAGAACTGCAACCAAAACTTCCGCAACAATTGCCGCATGTGTTTGCGCAAGGGAAATTGCACAAGGAGGGCAGGCCCCTCAGACTTATCACCTCTGCGAAGGAAGGACCGAGTCAAAAACTGGATTGGCTTACGGCAGAGAGACTAAAGAAGTACGTGGTTTCTGCCAGTTGCATAACGAGGACAACTGACCTACTGGAAGAGATTAAAACCATCAGGTTAGAGGAAGACGAAATCCTGGTCTCTTTTGACATTGAAAAACGTTTCCGAGCGTCACTCACGCTCTTATATTAGCGATGTTTGATCTCTCAGCCAAAAAAGCTAAAATAACAAAGAAAGTGTACGAAAAAGACAGAGCTCTCCTGAAGGCTCTCTTCTCCAACATATATGTGGAGTACGAGGGAATGACATTCTGGCAAGTCAAAGGAGCCCCCATGGGGTACTCGAGCTCACTAGTGATATCGGAGATAGTTTTACAACATTTCGATTGCTTCGTCAAAAATTCTTTTCCAGAGATAAAACTGTGGAAACGAAAGAGGCCAATCGGACAACGTACAGCGAGTCCTTAATGCATGGACGGAGGAGGTCAACCTAACATATGAAGATGAAAATGAAGGTAAATTGCCATTTTTGGATATGTTGCTGGAGAGAAAAGAAGATGGAAGGATCTGGTACCAGCCCTAACGCAAGCCAACAACATCAGGTAGAGGAATTCTTTACACATCTGGACACCTCAAAAGCCAACTTAGAGCAATTGCGCAGAACGAGTTTTTCAGAGTGTTGCAGAATTCGACAGATCTGGGAACGGCGAAGAGCCACCTAAGAAAAGCAAAAGGCAGGTTTCTCAAATTAGGCTACCCACCAGGATGCCTAAACAAGATGATTCACAAAGTGGCAGTGGCCGATAAAGAAAGAAGAGAAAGAAAGAAAGAAAAGCAAAAAACCAAGAAGAGATAGAAGAAAAGAAAATGGAAAGTGAGAAGGAAGAAGAAAGACGACCGAGAATAGCCCTAGCCTACATGAATCAGTACATGAAGTAAAATACTGACATGGTGCAGCAGGTACTGCAGAAAAATGGGTGTGATTCCTACATCAAGAATAGCAAAGGGCTAAAAGACTATTTTATGAAACGAAAGAAAATCAAACTGGACAGAACATGAGAAAGCAAGATGAAGTGCAAGAAGCTGAAGATAAAATCCTGGAAAGAATCTGAAACACTAATGAAGGAGTGTACAGAATTCCATGTGGTAATTGTAGTGCTGTCTACGTAGGTGAGACTAGGAAAAGAATTAGGACCCGAGTAAAACAACACACGGCCGATGCTAGGAACAATAACCGAACAAATAGCATTGCAGTCCACCTCACGGAAACTCGACACAATATTGATTGGGAAGAAACAAGAACGCTCCTGATCTCAAATTCGAGAAGTGATATCCATCTGAGAAGCCTTGAATCCCTGGCTATTCAACACCACAGCCGAGATAAGGCTGTGCTGATGAATATCCAGGCAGTGACGGCGCTACGGGGTGGCCTGGGGGGCCCGTGCACCCATAGATTTTAGTTGTGCCCCCCTGGGTGTCCCCCCCAAAATTTTAGAGTTCAGACAAAATCACAAACTAAAGCGTAATACATGCCAACAGTTAACGAGCTTGTAGGATTTTCTTATTCAATAGTTGAAACTGCAAATTATGTATGACCCCTCCTTCCCCCATGGCCCCGTCCCTTACACAAGTGTTTCCTCGACGTAGGCCTATTTGTGCGTAGGCTTATTCGTACAGGCATTTTTTGATGAGTAAACTAATTGACAAAACTTCGTGTTATTTACTAGAACGCCGTTGATGACGTGTGCCTCCCCACCCCTGGAAATTATTCCTGGTACCGCTACTGTATCCAGGGACCCTCAAACCCTGGAATTCAGTTTTTAATGCATGGAGAGCTCAATCGCTGTGCGCGAGAAATGGGGGACATGCCCAACAAATACCGGAGGCCACGCTCCAAGTTCAAGCAGACGAACGGTCGTTACGGAGTAGTGTCCAGGACTGCTGACTATCGAAATTTTGCAGTGATATTTGTTATATCGAGTTTTGTGAAATTAAGCGTACAAAAGGTAAAATTTTCAACTTTAATATGAATTTTCACAGTAGGCAATGTGACATTTTCAAATTTTTAACATAAAAAAAATTAGAAAAAAATTAAGAATTTTTTTGGTAGGAAGTAGCTACGAATAACAATTTTTCAACTAATTCTTAATTTTGTTATATAAAGCTAGACGTAAACAATGCAGCAAATTTTAGCTTACCGTGACAAGGTAATGAACCAAATTTTCACTAAAAGTTGCGTTGAGGCAGTTAGCCGATTATACATTTTTGAATAAAAAAAACTGCACGTTATTTTTAGCAGTTAGACAAGGCCAAGATCACTAAAAAACAGAAAAGGAAAAAGGATTTTCCAAAAACAGTACAGTAGTAAATACGGAAAAAGTAGGAACTCTACGACCCAATTCAAATACCGACGGTACTGACAAAATAAATATTCCTACCTGACATTAATGAAGTCATCATCTCTATTTGTGCTAACAGATCAATTCGTACAACACTACTTTGTCTTACAAAGTAATGTTGAAGACGGTCGCCTGAGCAATTTCACCTCTAGGAACTCTGACTGTTGAAACTGGGATATTTATTAATATCTTGTTCTTGTGAAATTAAGCGTAACAAAGGTGAATTTCCAACTTTTATTGTCTTAGAAGATGCATTACTTGATACTGAAGCCTAAAGACAGACGTGCGTGGGAGGTCAACCTGTTCTCGAGTCTTACGTGGCCCAAATGTAAGTTTTTATTGGAAGACTAGACCGAAACCATCCATTGTGAATAGTTACGGCGAGCGAATTTAACCTTCCCCAAGAAGCTCTTCCTTACTTGGTGTTAATCGACTCTCAATGCGTGTCTTTACGATGAGGAAGAGCACAAGGACAGATGTGCACGAGCCTTCCTGAAATAATTTTCACAAGTGATAAATTCTTACGGAGCCAGGGGAACTTGCAGAATACAGGCTAACATTTCGCACATATAAATGTACCAAGAAAAAAATATTCACAAACTCTCTTCAAAGCCAATATCTCCAAGAAGTGTTTACTAGGGGTGTACCGATACCATTTCTAACGATCTATACGGATGCCGATCAGATATTGCGCGATATGTGTGTTACTAATACCGATACTGGTCTCATTTAAGACAAGACTTGTGTTCCGCTCTTTATTTCTAGAATCGTGGTAGTCTGAAGGTATAGAACACAAAAGTTATTGATGTCGATACTGATGTCGTTCAGGAAGAGACTTCATGTTCTTCCATTTTTCTGAAATAGTGGTAGTCCGCAGGCAGTTCTGTATCAGCAATGTTTAAGTGTGGCAAAGAATCCCTATGAAATACCGATTCCGATCCGATACCAATACACTCAATATCTGCAGGTTTACCGATACGTTAACTGTATAGGGACGGCCCTAGTGTTAGCCAATTCATGCTTACCATTAAGCCTTTCATCATTATTGATTTTGTGGACCTGATTCCAAGTACTGCAATAGAAAAGGGAGGGTTAATAAATAGATTACTTAAGGTAATTCGGAAGTCAGCCTCTGAGAAAAATCATTTCGAAAAGTGAAGAATTCTATTCTTCATCAGCATTATTGACCATGTTTTCCGCCATCTGCTGGGCAGTTCCAACACTTACTATTAGTCAAAATGTAGCTGCTGGTCTTTGCTTACGTTTCGAAGCTAGATGAATTTTAATTCTTACGCTAGGTGTTCATAGTGGTCACAAAGGGATTAAAAGTGGCAAATGTACAAGCTTGACATGCACACCCCCTTAGACACTTAAGATGCCCTTCGCAGATTACCACGGGGGAAATCAGTCAGACAGAATCTATACAACAGTATATCATTACACGCAACTTTTTTGCAATTTTATTGCACTACATTTACTGTTGAACAACAGTAAATGTAGTGCAATAAAATTATAACAAAGTGGCATGCAAATGATACAATAATGTTGCAACCTACCAACTTGCAACGTCATACGGCAATATAAAAAGGCCTATCCGTAGCCACAGCAATAAAAGCCGTACAGTAGTGGTGAGGAAAAGTACTGGCTTGCCTGCAAAAAAACTGAACGATGAAGAGAGTGATAATATTCAGATGTCGTAAAATACAGGAAACACTTTTATCACCTTTAAGAACATTGCATCAACAGCTCTCTTAAATTTTCAA
The DNA here is from genome assembly GCA_023313725.1 of Lithobius niger. Taxonomy (NCBI): domain Eukaryota; kingdom Metazoa; phylum Arthropoda; class Chilopoda; order Lithobiomorpha; family Lithobiidae; genus Lithobius; species Lithobius niger. The sequence goes on along the minus strand of JAHWFP010164560.1, from coordinate 4,740 downwards.
GGAAGAAAACACCGTTCCTCTGCTTCAGAAGTCCACACCACAGCACAGAACGTTCGTTCGATTAAGGCAGCGTGGACCGAGTATAAATCGAACGAACATTCTCTGCTGTGGTGTGGACTTCTGAAGAAGAGGAAGGGTGTTTTCGTCCTCGAAAATTTAAGAAAACTGTTGATGCAACGTTCTTGAAGGTGAGAAAAGTGTTTCCTGTATTTTACGACGACTTGTTTGCCTGTGTGAATCAATCGTGTAACGCGAATAAAACATAACTGCATAAAGGTGGCTTACTGTACTGCTATTTCTGGCATAAGTTTTCTCAGTAGGCTTCTCTCAGAATTACCTTTATAAAAAGCTAAAAACAAGCAAAAAACATACCGTTCTCCAACCTGAATCAGTTAAGCTGTTTTTATCCCTAGAATACCTAACCAATTAAATGGTTGCATTACTGTTTGCTTAAGACGAACATTCCTGACAGAGTTAAATTCTTGCTTCCATCATACCAATGGACACAATGCCAGCCAGATCCAAGCACTTCCAAGTGCTGCGCTTATGCAGATTGGTAGCTATCTTGATTGTATTGGCACCGGTCAGTGGCAACATTAAGGGGAGGCAGAGTGTGTAATTGAGGAGGTATTCTAGGGATAAAAATACACTTACCAATTTTTAACCCATAATACCTCCTCAATTAAATTTTCACATGTTTGAGACATACAAACTGAATGGTGGGCAGTTTCCACATTCTACTGCTGGATTAGTTGATGGCTTCCCTGCGGCTTCCTTGGATCTTCTGGTGTAAGAAGAGTGGTCCTAGGTAAGACACAGCAGCTGCTTGGGGAGACATTTCAAGCAGGTAGTGTGAAGTAAAAGTGGTCTTGCACTTCCAGGAAACAGCCTGAAGGATTTCTTCTAAGGGGACTTGATTACAAGCAGTCCAAGAGGCGGAGAGGGCTCGAATCTCGTGGGTGGTTTTCGTGACGTTGTCAATAAAGGCAGATTCGTCAGCTTTTTTGAAGGCGAATCCAATATTGGCACAGATCCAGGAATCACTATGGTGGGAGTTGGCTGTCCTGTGCTAGATCTAAAGGGAAAGAAGAGGTCGGTCCGGCCCTTTCTCCATTTCGAATCTTTTGTGGCATCTAGGTAGAAGCACAGAGCCCTTACAAGACAGTGTAGTCTTTCCTCTTCGTCCCTTCCCAGGGGACCTATTGCTGGAACTTTGATAGATCTTGAAGCCACGGTGGTAGCCTCATTTTATCTCGGAATTAGGCTCGAGGTAGGAGTCTCACCGAGTTGTATTTGGTTCAAAACGTATGTAAGCTTTGTACATACTCAAAGTCTCGAGCCTACTAACAGCATTTTCAGGAAGCTAAGGTGAGAAGGAAGACTGTCTTTCTGGTGAGAAGTCCAAGTGATACACTTGCCTAGGTTCATAACGGTCTTGAGATGACTTGTCGGCACCCAGGGGGACACCTTACTGAGGAAACAGCTTCCTTGTGACGGGTCTTTCAATCTCGGCTATAATGAGGCTGGTATTTCTGAAGTCTTCAATGGCAGACGCGTGTCCAGCTACTTTACGGACGGAGTTGATGCGTAACACTTTTATGGCGGATATGTTTATCCCATAAGAAAAGCCCAATTTTACCTGGGGGCAGGTCAGAATTGGTTTCTATTGCCTAAGGGGAAAAATACACTACCTGTAAATTTCTTGCATTCAGTTCCTGAGTGCTTGTTACCCTGGAGGAAATAAAAACCAGATACCCCCAGTTCGCACACCCACTGCGCATGCGTCGAGTGCGCAAGCCTTCTATAAAATGGCGAACGGACAAGCCAGTTGCCATCTCTTTTGCCATCTGTTGCCATCTCAATATGTCACGATTGGTGACTCAAGAGGGGAGGTTGGGTTGGATATTTACAGGTAGTGTATTTTTCCCCTTAGGCAATAGAAACCAATTTTTACCTCCCCCAGGTAAAATTGGGTTTTCTAATTACCGGGAAGAAAAATACACTACCTGTAAATTTCTTGCATTACAGATGACCTCGTTGTTTAGGTGGCGGGCACCATCGTGACGGGTTCCCAAGGGTGCGAACTGGGTCCCCAGAGGCTCGTTAATCGGTATAGACAAAAGTCTACCGAGTGGCCAAGGTAGATGATTGCGTGAAGCCCTCTAGGTGGGGAGAAAAACCACTATCGTTGAAGCGAGTCAGCTAGGTGGTTTCGAAGTTTCCTCCTATGATACGAAAGTATTCTAATATAAAAGAAAAATGAAAGTAAGTTACCTTTGAGGTGGTTCTGGGTGGTTCCATGAAGGGTTAAATCGATGAATAAACCGGTATTCCAATGAAGGGTCAGGAATGAGCAGTCGAAAAAAGTCAGTATGAAATTCTTTGGGGAGCCCATTCCGGAAGGGATGCATAATGATGTGATGAAGAAATTTTTTTTTTTTTTTTTTTTTTTGCTTAAGGTCGGGCAACAAAAGAGAAGCTGTAGCCCTTGGTGCAAGAGCGGCAGAGGGTGCAGGGGAGTGTACGGGTCCGAGTGTTAGAGACGTATTTCATCTCGGGTTTAGCGGGAGTAAATTGGTGGGCATTATCCCACTGCCATACCTGACGTGCGATATAACGTTCTTCGGGCATGGCCTGGTTTGCCCTTATCCACTCTTGTGCGATGGTGGCCTGCTGTCGTCGTATGTTTTCTGGCAAGTTGCAGGGTTGCAATGTTGTAGAGGTGGTGGTCGGGCGTGTTTCATAATGTACGGTGTGATTTCCCACGCGTACCTGTAGGAGTGGGGCGAAATTCCCGGTTTGAGTATCTTTGTTAGAAGTGGTAACACTGGTCCTGGCCGGGGCACGAAGTGGCAGTTGAGGCTTATAAATTTGAAAATAGGGCGTTTCCCCGTAAGGGGAAGAGGGGATAAACGCCGGAATCGAGCGTTGTCATATTCACCTGGTGCCCGGATGTGTGAACATGACGAATTGTTCGAATCAACAGCCGATGATATTAACATGTGGGTTTAATAAGATCA
>JAHWFP010164559.1:0-24709 GCA_023313725.1 Lithobius niger | reverse complement strand
AAATATTGCATAAACGATCTACTTTCCTAACAAGACCAAACACCGGGGGATGCTAAGACCGGGAGACTCAATTCACCGTGCAGCATGCACGGATCCTGCTAGTAGCTGTAGTACTACATTTTCAGCTTGTTCCCACATTTTTTTTTTACCTTTTCACTTGAAAATTACTTTTCCGTTATTTATTTTTCACTTGAACATGCATTTTTAAGCCTATTATATTATTATTATTATTATTATTATTAGATATTAACGTGGCACCAAAAATTGTAGTAATGAATTCACGGTGTAAAATATTACCACCTGCACCCCCCCCCCTTACATAATTAATTGGTTCCGTTGATTTGTCCTTGGACTAACTAGAGAGTAGTTTGACCAAGATTTGTTCGTTGGATTGAAATATAACAAATCCTCACTAAATAACAGAAGTTCAGCCATCAATAAAACCATCAACTTTCATAATATACAACACCAGAAAAGCAGCACAAAAATTTGGGGCACGTGACGCAATCATTCACCTCTGCATTGTTGCAGCTACAATTTAATGGCGACGGAAAGGCATTGTCACAACGCTACCTCAAATAGCTAAATCCGACATTGTTTGACTAAATGCTTGCAGTCTTATAATTGGTGGTAAACAATTCCTGCCAACAAAACAATTTTTCCAGTCGCTTCTGACCTCACATTATTGGCTGTTCTCGTTGCGAGCCAGCAGAGCAAAAACAGCCGTGTTGGAATTTCAGATGATTTCAGGCTTTTGGCTGCGACAATGTGAGGGTCGTTCCGAAAAAAAGGCCTAAAAGTCCAAGCGAAATTCAGGATTATGCTTATCTTTCGGCGAAGTCGTGGTCGCGTGTGGGACTCTTTGGGTGATTTTAGCCAACTTACCCTTTTTCCCAATTTGTTGAATGTGACTCATTGTCTTTGGTCACACACCATCAGGAGTCCGACATACAGTGGGGTTTCATACAATAGTAGGGTTTAGTATAATAAAGCTGATTTTTATTTTTAATACTAAATAAAAATGTGTTAAAATTCAAAATCAGGTAATTGTTAATGTGACTTTTTTTTAAGTAGGAATAATAGGAACAAAACAAAAAGAAGAAAAAAGCGGGAAAATCGGAACGCTTCCCCCTTTTTCTTTAGTTATGGCCAGGTAGGAACTCCGTGAAAGGATCAATAAAAGAAATTGTCCTTCACATAAAAAAAAGACATCCAAATGAACTATAAGCAAAGGTTTCCGAGCTCATGAAACAAGGTTGCTGAATTATTGCACTACCACATCGTACTTTATTGGCGGAGCGAGCGAGCGAAGCGTAGCCTATAACGGACACCAAATTGCAAAATGTTGGTTGGTTGGTCCGTTGGTCTGTTGGTTGCACATTTTTAGTCTGGGTGGAGCCCAAACGAAAGATCGGATTGGAATGAAATTTGGTACAACGCTTGATACCCCAAACAGCATTGCTGAGCCAAAATTTGACGTAAATCGAACAATTATTATGGGAGAAATAACAAATTTTCGAATTTATTTCTAACACTCACCATTGTAAATTTGGAATCGTGAATAGTTAAGGAATTCCGACGAAGCATACACTGTGCTGTTGGTAATCAAGTGAACTTAAAAAAAAAAGCCAAAATAAATCATCGAAGCTTCCTTACAGCTAACAATCTTTTTTGACATAACTCAACGAAATAATAACATTTGATCATAACACTTTAACCACTAGAGCAAGACAAGCAAATGGGGAAAAAAACAGAAGGATTCGTTAACGACTCACATTCGTTTCATGTAAAAAAAGAATGCTTGCAGGAATTCAGCCAACATGGCAACCAAAGTGGCGTTGACGCTATCAACGGGAATCTCAAATTTGAAACATCAAATCGCCGCTGCAGGAGGAAACCGTTCATATAATACGACAGTACACAGCAGGCTACGTATTTATATCACAACACAGAACAATAATTTTGCTTCGTATTGTAATTTCAAGATTTCTAGATTGCTATGGAAACTACACTCTCCATCCCATGTTGCCAGAATAAATAGGCCTAACATCGAACCCAATAGGCCTAATTTCTCTACTGTTGTCGCTTACGAAACTAAAACGGGACTAACAATTAGGATTAAAATTAGGATTTAGAATTATTTAAATTCTATGTTCACAGCCAAGCTAACACTGGCTGATCAACAATTGTAATAATTCCAATTAAAAAAAAAAAATTAGCGTTTGGCGTTGCAGTACGTGCCAGAGGTGTGCGCTTCAACATTGTCGTAGAAGGCAGCGTAGAGAGCCGCGGATGTTTCAAATCTTTTGATTGTTGTGAAGTACTATCGTTACTGGTGATTGTTTAGCTTGCAATTAAATGCTTTATTGTTAATATTTTAAATCTAGGAAAGATACTCTGCCATAAATATAAACAATGTGAGCATTATTGACGGTGGCACGTTCTTTGTCAGCTTAACCACGGCGGCACGTTCTTTGCCAGCTTAACCACGGCGGGTAACGTTGTATTTTACAACGGCGGCGACGGCGCAAAGAGGCTGTAAATAATGAAACGGATACTAAATATGGGTGCAAACGAAAGTATCTTAAAATTAATATGAAACGTAGCCTAACTAAAATGTAAAAAACACCAGCAAAAAGCTTCAGCTCAACTGTAGCCGAATGAATATTGCCCCCAGCTTTTTAAGGACCATTAGCAAATATTGCAAAGCCGTTATAATGAGAGGAAATACACATTTAAAATACATTTTTATTCGCTCCGCCTACAATAGGCCCAAAGCCTGTTTCCTAGTTCATAACGGCAATTTCTCAAATTATCAGTAAATAAATTATCGGCTTTAACACCGCGAGTCCATAATTGGTGTGTTTTAGCACCAACCTCCTTTCCTAGATTTCTTTTTCCGAGACTGAAGGTTGAGGAAAATTTTGCTGGAAAGAAGTCGAGGGTTAAAAGGCACAAATTATCAATTTCATAAAAGCACGAGTGGCATTCGGTGTGAGAATCTTTTGTTTTCGTTCCGCCACACGATACTCTAAATTTCGATTTACGGTTCCAATTTCTATTTTTGATTTATGATGTTAATGACTTTTACCTCTATTTGAGGTAAACATAGCATTCCGTCGTCCTACCCGGTTCTTTTGCTTCAGCGTTAGTATTTCGTCGTAAATAGTCTAAACTTCATTTTTTTGCCGCTAAAAACCGAAGTTAAAACGTACAGCTCCGAATCCTGACGAGAAGCAGCTTCATGTTTCCGTAAATGTTCAACGATTTGCGAAGTTGACGTCATTATCCTAATATGGGCATTACGAGAATGAAATCCCGTCTAATTGGCAAAATGGTCAAAATGGTTCGATTTTTAACTAGGCACCCCAGCTGTTTATTGATAACATTTACGGTCTATCATCCCACAACCTCACACGGTAATTCATGACAAGAAAGGAAGTAAGTTTCTTTTTCCGTAACAATTTTAGTTGTATCCATATTTTGTGAAAAAAGCTTTTCCTCCCACCCATGCAAATTTCTAAAAAGAGTTGTGACAAAAAAAAAAAAAAAATAGAAAAGAAAGAAAAAGGTTTTAGAGAATCCAAGTCGAGAAAATAGATTAGGGCTGAGGTCGTCCGTATTACATTATCCTTTTTTTTTAATGCCTTTTCACTTGTGCAGGGGAGTCAGTCTCTCTCTCCAACGCCACAAATATCTCGATATAAATACCTACAACGTAAATCTGTCAAGTGTTCCACATTCCTTCAGCTCGGCTGCCGACCATGGCTTTTTTTTTCCACGTTCTTCTCCTTTTGCTCGTGCAAGCTGGCGTTTTTCTCACGGACGGGGGGAGGGGCACCCCCGAAACAACTCTTCGTAACCCCCCCCCCCTTCTCCTTAATCAAGCCATTGTTGGCAAGAGTATTTTAAAGAAAAACTGTCCTCCTTAGAGATAGATGGCTTGTCTTGTTTTTGATGACTAAACGAACTAGTCGGAAGGTGTTGTTGTTTTCACGTGCTACCCGCTGCCGTATCGCGTGCGTTAACCCCTCTTCGCATTCACAATGTGTAGCAATTACCAAAGGCGTAGACTATAGCTTTAACGAAAATCTCGTTTCACCAATTTTTTTTTCCATATTGCCAGCCTCGCTACCACGCTCGCTGCGGCGAAACAAGTTACATCAGAAACCGCAGCTAATCACAAATTCCTTAAAGCAGGAATACCTCTTTTAATAGGAAGAGTGGGTAAGTTTAAAAATTTTTACGAATACAGTTTTTTTTCGGCGAAATGGGGAATTTCTACTAAGCCGAATTTTAAGCAGGGCTAATATTCAGGGAAACGACAAAATGTATGGGCGATATGGAATTGGGCGAAAGGGGTATTCAAGGTGCAGTCATTTTTACAGGCCAAAGCGTTTGTTGCGCTCACTCTATTGGCATCGGCCACGCTTCACATAATTCAGTTCATTTCATTTTGATTAGTTTGCCTAATCGAATTCAGTTTTCTTTTTTAACAGCAGGTTTCCGCGTATTTGAGGATAAAAAAATCTCACCTTTGTAGGCGCCTTAGTTCAAGAGGAGTACATGCATATTGTACCTTATTAAAGATTGGGCCACAACATTCACTTAAAAATCATTGCACGAACTTGGCCACTGTTAGTAATCTTATTGTGAGCAAAAAAGCTAAGCATCAAACCACAAATCCAAAACCATGTGCACCTTATATGTATCCTTCATTACACACGTATAGACTAAGACAGTCTGCTATTAAGAGCCAATCAGTCCTCACCTTGACCAGTGACGCCCCTGCTTGCAGAAAAATGAACCCAATGTAAAAAAAATGGACAAAATGTGTAAAACCAATTGAATTTAGGTGACCTTTTGTGCATTATTTTCCTTTAAAATTTTCTGGTAAATTTTTTTTCTGCAATTTAGGAAAATATGGGATTTCTGCATAGTATATAAAACTATCCAACATTTTTGCTATTCAAGAAAATATCACGATATTTTTACCCCTGCAGCCCTACATAAAGTAATGTCAAGCAAGTTTTAAGAAGGGGTATTAACTCGTCAAAATAGGGTGCACCAGATTACCTGAAAATATTAACTAGGATTACCTTCATTGCACAGCTAAGACTGTGTCACGGTGGTATACTTAGAAATACTGATAACTACAAGAATACTTAGGATTACTGGATAACTACAAGAAATACTTTGTACTACTGGATAACTACAAAGAATATTTCAGATTACTGGATAACTACAAGGAAAACTTCGGACTCTGGATAACTACAACAAATACTTCGCACTACTGGATAACTATAAGGAATACTTCGGGCTACTGGATAACTACAAGGAATACTTCAGATTACTGGATCACTACAAGGAATGCATCGGATTACTGGATAACTACAAGGAATATTTCGGATTACTGCATCACTAAAAGGAATACATTGGATTACTGGATAATGACAAGGAATATTTCGGACTACTGGATAACTACAAGGAATACTTCGGATTACTGGCTTACATGGAATATACCGGATTACTTACTACATATAATGTTTGGAGCAAATTACATGGACAAATTTAACTGCACAACGATATTTAACGGCATGTAGTAACTCCATAAGTTTAACATTTAGAATTCTTTCTTCTAAGATTGTGTAAAGTGATGTAAATATTTTACAGCTTACAGACTACAGTTTGGTATATCACTTATTGTATAATTGCACTTTAATAGGGCATTTCTTTCGCCGTATTAAACTGTACTTTATGACACTGAAGTTGGACATTCAAAGTTTTTGCGAGGCAGTCTATATTACGATGAAAGTACCAGCTTCCGACCAGTTTCCAGAATGTAAATGAAAGAATAAATAAAGGGTACAGAGGGTAATTAAAGAGTAAATAAACATCAATTTACCAGGGGTGACCAAGTTGACATTTTTTTTGCCTAATGGAAAATATACATTACCTGCTTTATTAGCATTCCACTCTCCTGATGCAATCTCGCCCCTGAGAAACTTGTTGACTTCCCTGCCTGGCTTGGTAGCTTATCCAACTGTGCATGCGTGACACAGCCCTCCTATAAAAACGTTGGCTTGAGGCTTTGTGTCATCTCTTTTCATATCTCTCAATTGTTACTATGGTAACTGAAGCGGGGAGGTAGGGCAGGTTGTGGTAATGAATATTTTCGTTTCAGCAACAAAAACCAATTTCAACCAGGTACTCCAGGTAAATTGATGTTTTTGTACTCCGACGAAAATATAAATTACCTGCTTTATTAGCATTCAACAGACCTCGTCACATGGCGGTGGGACCATAGTAACGGGCGCCCAAGCTACCAATCGGCCGCCCCAAAATCAACGGACTCAACAAACCTGAAGCGACAGAAATGTAGTGAGGACGGATGACCAAGGGTCGTTTCTGTTATTATAAATAATAATAAATTGAATTTGGTCCCCAACCAAAAAATGGTGACCAGGAAACGGAAGGGTTGCCCACTTACACAGCCACTAAATACGGAAAATAAAACACATTAGTAAGTTCGCTTAAGAAATACAGGGAGATCGCGGTCATGTAGGGCACGATGAAAGGCCGAAAGAGTGTGGGAGCGTACAATGTCCTCTGACAAAGCGTTCCATGGAGGTATAACTCGAAGTGCAAAGAAATTCAAGCGACAGTCAAGTCGTGACCTAGGTCGCCTAAGTTTCAATGAGTGTCCTCTGTTGGTGTAGGGAACCCATTATAACCAAAGTTTGTCTTGCTCTTGTGGTCCCCGCACATCCTGATGTAGATGCGAGAAATGAACTCACCAATAGTCATTGTAGAACGGCCAGAAAAAGAAAGAGAAGTGGTCCAAAGACCATCATGGACGCTTACAGGTTCAGGGGCGAAGGGCGAATACCAACAAAACAGGTGGCTCAATTCACCTTCGGCGAAGTGATGAGGATACTGGAAAACTGAGGGACAAACAGAGAAAGACCCGGTGGGGCCTTAGGAAGAGATGAGTATAGATCTGGATAATCTGACGAGGGAATAAATTATGATTGGCGGCAGTTGCGATCCCAAGTTCTTCTAGTTATCTTTCTATGTCTCCTTTTCTTTGTTGCGCTAGGCAGCTGGAATATTCTTGGTCGATGATATGACTGGATGCTGATGTCCAGCAATGGTCGAGACAAATTTTGTTGATAACTGGAAGATGAACATGATTTCGTTGGGAAGTGGAATAAAGACAGATGATTGTTTTACTTTTAATAAGTAAAATGAAGTGAGAACGGAGTAAGCCTCTTGCAAACCAGATATTAGGAGGAGATAGGGACCGCAATGCGACCCAGTTAGCAGTAGGACGCATGTGAAGGTAACTTCGCAAGATTGAAGGCGAAGGGTGAAAGATATTAATTGGTCTGGGCGAGCGCTGTCGATCACTCCAGGCAAAAGTATAGTGTTGTTCTTCTTTTGGAAATGTTAAGGCGGACTGGTCGGTAGCAGAGGAAGAAGGGGAATCTCAGAGGCGATGGAGACTAATTTGACTGTCTGCATGACGATTTGTTGGTGACGGCGAGTCACTTCTAATGTAAGACTGGCATTCATCGCGTGAAGGAGAGTAACTTGCGATCGATGTCAGGGTTGTGTTGGCTATGCAGAGATCGTCAGATTACACTGAGAGCAAGTGGGCCTCAGTTCAAATGGTCGCAATGTTAAGGTACAAGCTAGCTAGATTATCGGATGATAACTGTACTCTATGAAGAAGTGCTGCTCGCAGAGCTGTGACCGAGGAGAATGAAGACTCGGAAATGGAGGTTGGTGAGGACGAGACACCAGCGTCTTCGTGGTGAGAGAGTAAGGGGAGGACGAACTTACGTCGTGGGACCGGAGGAATAGATGGAGGAGGTCGTACGACTGCAAGGAACACCTTAGTAATCGTAGATGACAATGGGTGATCAGGGCTTGTCGTAGAAGGGGACACAGGAATAGACATATGCAATGCAGACCACGGTTGGGGTGAGGCTCAGTAGGAATTTTCGTGGTGGGCCCCAGTCTTTCGTTGGAAAGTGAAGCAGGTAAGAGCACGGATTGGGGGGGGCCGGGGCAGATTGAGGCCCAGGTGAAGGCAACGAACCACCTGTAGGTTGACCAGATTGCTGTTTGGAGTTTATGATTCGTTTTTTTGGAAATGGTTGCTGGTGTAATGATGCGACCGGGTTGAGAGGCTGCGACTGCTGACAAGACTCTCTTGTAGTTTGCGAAGACCCCTCCAGTCGAAGAGACGGCTGAACCGAGGAAACCGCTGAGGTGGCTGACTAGGCATCTAAATGTGTGGCAGAAGCGAGGTGGTCCCTGACTAGGTTGCAGGCCTTCAGCTGAACGGGTCCTGGATCGTTTTTGATGGACTTCAATCAAGGCCCAGTACTCTTTTGTTATGGTCTTGCAAATAGTGCATGAATGTGTGTAATAATCGCAACATCTGTGCTTTTGACAAACCAAGTGAGGGTCGAGGTAGGACTGCCTAAAATTGAAACCTGGAAACTTAATCGTTCGGGCTTAGTGGCCATGAAGGGCCCGAGGAGATATTCATACGGATATTCATATGTTGTCCGAAGCGAAACGGTGAAGACAGGGTGGAGAAACGACTGTCGAAAATTGGTTGGTCTGGAGATCGACTAACTTAATGACATGAACGAGGCGGTAGGCGTGACGGCTGAGCGGTGCAGAGGAGCATGAGTCTATGCGACCTGCCAATTCCAATGCCTTTTGTGTACAATAGGTGCAAGGGTTGTTCCTGACTGTTGGTCGGAGGGCCACCCTAGTAACCTGGGAAGCAGAGAGGGGTCGGATGGAGGCCACGATTGCCCCTATTCTCTTCTCGCCTGTTTTCCAGCGAAAGGAGTGATGGACGTGACGACCGTAAGGAGCTGATGGAGCAACAAATCACGAACTGTGTGACAGGCCTGTAGGTAAGTGAACAGTTTATGGGAACGGTCGCTGCTGTTTGTCTTGTCTCCTGTCGTATTATTATTTTCTTTTGTAAGATGAAATAAACGAGGCAGTAGGTGTAATGGGGCGCTTGCTGAGCGGTGGAGAAGAGCAGGAGTCCATGCGACCTGCTAAGCCCAATGCCATACGACCGGTGCAGACCGCCCAGGTGTACGGGTGATGAGCTAGGACGAAGTTAGATCCAGGTAGGGCCGTAGGTGAAGGCCCGTGTGACGACCTGGCACCACGAGTTGTGATGGGAACAAGAGTCTAGTTGTTTCCACATGCAAGGTGCCAAGATCCGTAATGGCAAATCCTGTGCCTTCATAGGACAGGTGTTGTCAAAGGGCAGGAAAGTGTGGTCATGTAGAAGCAGCCCACCCACCCCTGACAAATAGAAGGGTGAAGGCCGCCAACAAACTGCGGTCACTGATCGATAACCAACGAAACAAGTGAGAATGGAGACAGAATGATTTTGCGGGTTATTTCAGACAAAAGCAGCGGTCGTCCTGGAAAACCGAAATGAATAATAATAATAATAATAATAATATATAGAGACGATGCTCGAGGCATCCACCCACCCAAATTCCCCGGCGGCAGATGTTAAGTGGAAGAAGTACCACCATTATTACAGTTGTTTTTTGCCGCATGAGGGAGGAAACCGGAGTACCCGGAGGAAACCCTCGTGCAACGGGCGGGAAACAACCGGAGAAAAACCCGTACATATACACTTCCCATCGCCAGGATCGAACCCGGGTCTGTACGAAGCCAGAGATGTACACTGGGACCAGGACGCCTATCGAATCTGACGCCCCAGTGCTCGCAGCTACCCGTGCACCCATCTAAGGAACATCTAAGGAGAAAATCCTGGTCCACCTGTAAGATAGGAAACGGCACGGCAGCTGAAATACAGGGCGGTCCATAAAAAACTGACGAGCAAAATTTTTCTAAGTCAGCATTTTTTTGTTAGCACCCTCCAGAACCGTAAAGGGACTTTCAAAACTACCCGTTCTATTAGACGACATCTGACCCTTTATGGTTCTGGAGGGTGCTAACAAGAAAGTTTGGACTTAAAAATATTTTGCTTGTCAGTTTTTTATGGACCAGTTTTTTTTTATTGTGATCGTTGTCCGATGAACCGACGACCATGTGGAACCTGCAGGTTACGACAAAAGTAGCGGTCGTCTTGTAAGATTGAAGGAAAGGGTGCCCAAGGCAAAAATCCTGGTCTCTCTGCAGGACAGGAGGTAGCCAAAATACTGCGGTTGGTGACCGATGAACCGATGGAGCAAGCGCGAACTGCTGTTAGGAGCTGCACCTGACCTATTGTGGGCACAGGATCGCCCTTGGAGCAGAGGCTGGCCAGGAAACAGGATCAAGAGCAGAAGGTGACGAGGGGCCTCGGCTTGAGCGGTCGGTAGGACGAGCGCTATGGGAGATCAAACTGCCAGCCAGCAAACAGACGGGCCAGCAGGAGATGAAGCAGCGATGTTTCTTCAGGTCCAGTGCCGAGTGGACATATAGGACAGGTTGCGAAGCGGTCATTTCGAGCGCCATCGCCTTGGTTACTAAAGAACCAACGCTGGGAGAGTCGTGGAAAGCTCCGTGAAGATCCTCAGATGGTGAAGGGCGTCGTGGCTGCCTAGACCAGAAATTTGCATGATATGTCTTGTGGCCGAAAGCAGCGTAGAACGGATGAGAAAGAAGAGACCGCATTAGTTCGGACCACGGTATTTAGACACTTTACTCAAAGTCCATGAAGGCCAGGTGGGTGCTCAAGGAGAACCAATGAAAAGGGTGGTCGCAAGTAAGCCTAACAACCACTGGGATTAAGTGACTGACAAGCACCACCCGAATAGCCAGGTGACGCTGGTTGCATGGGCACACCGTATCAACAAACGGAAGGAAGAGTTGGTAGTGTGTAGCCACCACTGGAGCACCTGCAGTGTCCACACGGACGGAGAAGGAGTCTCAAGTGGGTCTAAGGTTGGAATGCGGCCATTCCAATGATGACTGAAGTTGAGAATGGGCCCAATGCCCCGGTGTGGTTGCATCGATCCACGATGGTCTTCTAGAGAAGCAGGAGGGAGCAACCATGTACCGTGGCGGCCCAGAGAAAAGAGATGAAGCAAGGCCTTGAGCCAACGCTTTTATAGGAGGGCTGCGTCACACATGCGTAGTAGGATAAACAACCAAGCCAGGCAGGGAAGCCAACAAGTTTCTCAGGGGAGAGACTGCATCAGGAGAGGGGAATGCTAATAAAGAAGGTAATGTATATTTCGTCGTCATGTAAAAATCAAGGTAGAATGTTAAAACAAATATATATATATATATACATGAAAGAGTAAATCAGTAAGTGTAAAACAAAGGAAATAAAGGTTAAACAAGGATTAATATTGATAGATAAGGGTAAATAGGGGCAAACACGGCTTAATAATGATATTTAAGGATAAATAAGGGCAAACAAGGCTATGATAATGATAAATATGGGTAAATAAGGGCAAACAAGGCTTATCATTGAAAGATAACAGACAAGGGTTAATAATAAGGTCAAACAAAACCAAACAAAAAAGTTAAACAAACTCCGGAACAAATAAATGCCAAGTGGGAGCATACATGTTGTAACTCGTTTTGTATTCCACCCTTTGCAGAAGACTGTTTTCGTCTGGGAGAGAAGCAGCAGGTTTTAGCTGTTGGTTCCTAGTTAGTTCTCATGTAAAATCGCCAAAATTTAATTTACAAAAGCAATGCTCAGAATCTTTTACTTCCTGGCACGTACGAGCAGTGTTGTCGAGTCGGGAGGCAAGACATGGAATTTCAACTCTAGTTGGCTTTGCTCGAGAAACAAAACGCCTTCCTCGTTTTAAGTTCGATTAAACGCTAGTTCTTACGAACTGTCACGTGTTTGGTCTATTAGCAGCACAAGGGAGATTTTTCACACATATTTATTAGGTAAAAAATACAGCAGAATTTTTAACCTAAGTTTTCCGCAAAAGTAAAAACGGACCCTAGTTAGGCAACTGGCCACATGTGGGCGGTACACGGTAGGAATAATGAATACAATTGTATTGGAGATTCCTCCTTCAAGCAGCTCCTGACAAAATGTTATTCAACAGCGCCAGTCAGAAAAAAAATTGTTTGGTTTGCGTTACGCAGTTAAAAAAAAATAGGGTCGGTTGGTTGGTCGGACATTTTATTTTATACTTTTCGTTTGTCACTAAATCAGAAAGTCTTACTTCAAAAATTGTAATTTATAATTTTTTTATGCAATAAATATGCATTCATGTTCACGGAGCAACAATTCCATTTTTTCCACGAAGCATTTCAACCTTTTTTGTATAGTAGGATGGAACGTCTAAATAGGGAGGGGATATTTTTTTTTTTTTAGAAAGAAAACATGTTTAGGGTCGGATCGTAAAAATAGGGTCGGTCGAGTAACGCAAACCAAACCATTTTTCTTTGTTTGGTCTTAGTATTTTTTTCGACAATTTCAATCATTTTTATTGAAAAACACTCACGTACTGTTCCATGTACCAATTAAACTAGTTGATTCCTTTCCATTATTTAAGGTCGCCTTGCATACAAATAACAGTTTTTTCCCCCCTTAATTATAAAAAAAAATTGTGCACTGAGCGATAAAACACGTGGAGGAAATGGACAAAAAAAAATAGGGACAAAAACTAAAGAGAAAAAAATTGATTACGTAAAGAAAAGTCTTTCAATCTTGTGGTTCCGTTAAGGAAAAAAAAAGTAGGACGAATGACCTTGGAGCAAATAATCACAACACAAGATATATACTCGCATTTTCCCAAAACCCCAACAACCTTTCCTCTACCACGCCCCCCCCCCCCCCGCAATAGAATGAGCTTGCATTGCATTAATATTACAAGTTTTCCCACCACTAAAAAAAAAAATACCACAGCATTAACATCCACAAGTGTGACGAGTTAGCAGCAGGTTCCAGCTCCACCACGTGACCATATTAAACCCCAGTCACATAACAACCAGTGAAAACACGAAGTCCCAACTTGCACTGCAAGCTTTGTGAGGGGGACCCAAGCCAAGCAACAGCCCAGTGCTCAGCGTCTTTTTCTCCAAACCTAGTGAATGCTGGTTCGAATCGGGACCACGACTGACCCACTTATGATGTTAACAGCAAATGGCTATAGGTTGGGTTTTGTAAACCACTTACACCTGCCCACCAATTATTATGTAAGGTCATACGCAATTACGCAATAGGAGTAGGTAGGCTATACAGAACAATCTTGTTGGCAGTTAAATTCTAATAAAGATAATAGATCACATTTGTTTAGCCTTGTATTGAATGGATGGGGCCAAACAACGTCACCAGCTAATGTACTCTACATGTTTATCACTCGGTTTGCAAAGAAGTACTTTCTCCAATTTAGTCTAAATATTTTTTTTAAAGAAGTTTCAAATGGTGACGACCCCCCCCCCCCCCTCGTTCTCCCTCATTTCTAATTTCAAAAAATGTGATGGGCTGTAATCCAATAAACCGTGTAGCAGATGCCAAGTCTTCCTTTATTCGCCCAATTCTAATGAAGCCATGTTGAGCATTTTTAATCTTGTCTCATTGGACTTATCACGAAATCCCTGGAGGGATGTAGTGAATTTTCGCTGGACTCTTTCCAGCCTATCTATGTCTCCCTGAAGGAATGGTGACCACACAAAGAGCGTACGTATACATCATCATATGGTACTTAAAAAAAATATCACAAATTAATTCACGCAACTGAAGACTGTATAACCCCTTGTAGGTCAATTGCGTTATTTCATTAAGTTTCGGTGGGATATACGATACTTCACCCCCCCCCCTCCCCCGTGTAGTTAAAGGGACAAAAAGCCTTGGAAAAAAGGAATTTTTAACATAAAAAATAAGGTAATTATTTTTGGGGAAACATAGTTAAAAATTAAAAGTAAGGAATTTTAAAAGCTCAATAAAGCTAGAAAACAATTCAACTATTTTTTCATCTTACCACGACAATTCTGTTGACAGTGTGTTTTTATTAAAAATAAAAATTTGGCCGTTGCCCTAGTTTGATTTCTCAGTATTGATCAAGGACCACGCTAGTGGTCAGCCCGCCAAGTTCAATAATTATTGTCACACTTCATTGTAACTTCACTGTAAGAAAGTCATTGTTTAATTCTTGCATTGTTGTTAAATGGTACTTTAACAAAAACCAGAGCTGAGCGTATTTCACGATGGCGAGGACAAATACCTATGCAGCGAAACAGCTTGAAAATTGTTGAAAATGGGCAGTCTTTGTGCCCTGACAAGCAATAGTTATATTTCAATCACGTGCATAAACTGTATCAATGTCATAAAAATGCATGAAGATTGATGATTTTAGCTGACAGCTATATACTGACTACTAATTCCGCTCATATAAAATAAATTATGCGACAGATACGAATGAAATTTGGTATTCAACACTCTTAACTCCAATATGTGCCTTTTAAGGTTTGACGTTTGTGGAGGCATTAACTAAAAAGATTGCAATCATTTATAATGCTATTTTTTCGTATGTTGGTAAAAAGCCACTACTCGTTTTTAGTGTTAACGAGTAACAATGCAAACGGACTGCCAGAAATAATCGGTAACACATCATTGTCGATAAAATGGAACCGCTACTTATTTGTAGTAGGGCGCGTGGTGCCACTAAGCTTTTAATAAATCCGCAGTCCGCGCACTTACTGTTGATGGTTGAATGAAAGTCAGCAAACGCTTTAATTTATATGATTTAAGTCCTCACTGCAGCAAAACTAGAAAAAAATTAATATCTCCGTTCATATTCAATATTTTTCGACCAAACTTGAACATAAGATGCCATCAAAAATAAAACTACAAAAGAAGTGATATCTAAAAAAAACCCACAAGGGGGAAAGAACCCGCCAAGTTTCAGCCAATCAAAGTAGTGATATCAGAGCCAAAATGACTGCCACCAAGTTGCTACATTAGTTGCCAAGCTAATCCCACCGACTATTACCTCACACGTTAAATCAAAAACTCGACCATTGCTACCGATAGTAGCAATGGTCAGGTGTTGGATTTAACCTTTAATCTAATACTCGGTGGGATTAGATTGGCAATTAATGTAGCAACTCAGTGGCAGCCATTTTGGCTCTTATATCACTACTTTGATTGGCTGAAACTTGGCGGATTCTTTCACCCTTGTGGGTTTTGTTTTAGATACCTTATACGAAAACTTATAACATACCAAAAACAATAGGTTGGTAGTTCTAATTGTCAAACGGTGACCCAACTTCCAGAGAATTTTATTCAGGACACATCTTTCGATCAATCAGTCGCTTCGGACAATGAAACAGACACGTGACCGAAATGGTTGAATTGCTGGCCTTATTCAGAAAATGACGGATATAACCAATAGGCCTTTTAGCTTACACCAACTGATATCGAGACGGTAGGACTTTTCGTCCACAATTGTTCGTCCCCAAAAATGTACGCTACCAGAATAACCATAAATCGAACGTATTTCTGGCAGAGGTATCTCCAGCAGCGCGCTCTCAAAACTCAGGTCACCATCAGAAAATAAATTAAAAAAACTGGCAGGCTAAACTTGAAATCAAATGAATAAACAGAGCTTTTATTTTTAAACTTTATTTATATATACATATTTTTTTCTTAGCAACTTTGAAATATATGTTAACCTAATTTATTTTGATTGTTTGTGCGTTTACAAATAAATTGTACTGCACTGAAGCTTAGGTTACGTTCAGGGTGAATTAAACAAAATAAAAGTACCTATGTGGTTGCCTTGAAAAAAAAATCCTTGGCCCACTCTGTGTCTAGATGTGCCCTCTGTCGACCCCCCCAAACAATTCAGTCCTGACTCAGCTGTCACTGGGGAAGATGTGGAACAGATTAACATCCCAAAGCCTCCTCGTCCCCGATCAGAACTACCAGAATATACGAAGAAAGAAACTCAGGGTGTGCGCAATCAGAACTCTGGAGGGCCATGCTTCGTGCGGGATTACTAAACAGCACAAGCTTAAAGTTAATGCAACGAATTAGGTTTGGCCCACTGATCTAACAAGTCACCCAAAAAGAATTCAAGTGAAATGTAAAAGGGAAAGTACAGTGATTTACACTTCCTTATTACAATAATAGAAAACACTTTAATTTTACCCAATTTTGTAGGCCTTAAGGCCGTGCCGCACCAGACCGTTTTGTCTGGCGTTAAGACTAAATTCCCATTCAACGTTTTAGAAGTAGACAGAAGAGATAGACGAACTCAGATTGTCGAATCGCATCAGGAAACCTGGGCTCGTGGTAGGGTCTGAAATATTATCCAGATATGGCGGAAGTCCCATTGGTAGGCTACTAAAGGAGCCTGGCAGTCTGTCACACTATCCTGTATAATGGGTCTGGCATGGCCACACATCTGCCCTTTTCTTACTATGGCTAAAGCAACCAAACCCCATTTAGACAGAAATGCCAATGAGAGTCATGGACTTTTTGGACCTTCTTGAGGGGGATAGGTCATAAAAGTTTTAGGCCCGTCAAGGGGGGGGGGGAGGCTCACCCAAAAAGAAAACAATGACCAGGTAAAATACATTTTTGAACCTCAAAAATGACGCTTAACGTGTGTGTGTATGTGGAGGGGGAAGAGGGAGGGTTTAGTTCAAACATTTTTGAACCTGGCGTGGGAGTGGGAGGGTTTAGTTTTTTCAGGGTCTTGGGAGAACGTGATCATGGAAAAAATTTAGAGGTCACATTTTCAATTATTCCTCCCCACGCCTCCATCCCTACACATGAATAATGGCCGTTCCCTGGTAAGGTTAACGATGAGACAAAAAAGTTATCTTGATCACTAAATAAAATAATTAAAAAAACCAAAAAACTAAAGTTGCCCCTGCCGCCAGACCCGAAATTACAGTAAAATTTGGTAAAAACAGACAACTAAGGCATTTATTTTTCAACTTAAACAAATTCTTAAAATCAAGTTTTTTTTACGTTTCAAAGCAGAGCCTCAAAATGACTTGTTTTTGAAAAAAATTATATAAAAGAGCACATCCGTTACATAAACACATGCCGTATCCAAATTAAAGAGTAATGGCAAAAGCATTCATGTGATATTATTTACAGGTTTCAAGAGTTTTTTTTGTCAGCCACATGTTCTACATGTATTGACACCGTAAATTTAATTTCTTAATTTTGTAGTAGCCAGTCTCTAATTGTAGCTGGGTCAATATGGCTCGATTTTAACCAGTAGCCCGGGCTACAAATAGAGGATTTACGTTAATTAATAGCACCCTGCGATTAAATGACCCGTTGCGCTCTTACAATTACCATGACGTTTCATCTGTGTGTGCAACTGTGCATGTAATAATTTTTAATCGTTTGCTAATAATTACCATGAGATCAAATATTTAAAAGACTAATGCGGTACAAATTAAAATTATAATATAATAGCCTAAAAAATTATAAACGTTAAAATACACAAATCTTTCTGGTTTGCGACAACACAATTCATGCTGTTTCGTCTACTACACCCAAGGCCAACTGAGATAGTAGCTGCGTTCCTCCAGTGCGACGAATGCAGCTACTATCTCGGTTGGCCTTTTATTACTATGCAGAGTCTCGCAAAACGGTGCGATGGTATAAAATGCGCGGATTGCGATCTGTACGTGGATGTTATAAGGCAGGCGGAGTGTACCTTTAACGCTTTGTTTACCAACGTAGACATTTTTCTTTATATTTTCCCGAGTCCTGTATTGCATACACAGCCCACCCTGATTGGTCCAATGGAGACAAATTAACTTATAAAAATCTCCACTAGATGGCAACAACTCTCTAAGAAAGTATACAAAGAGGCCAAAATATAGGCAACCTGCAAAATCACGCCCATGTATGCACACGTTCACAACTTATCAGGTTATGTACAATATTTTACGTTGTAAAGACATTGTTGGCGATTAAAAATGATCAAAGCACGTGGACACAGAGTTTTCAGCAGCTGTTATTTAGATTTAGTAGGTAAAACTTATTGTAAAACCTTGTGTCTATTAATGTAGACATTGGGTATTCGTGGTTCATATGGCTTGTCTACAAATGTAGACAATGGGCATCTATGGAAGAAATTGGCTTATAACAGTGAGAATAACCCAGTAATGGATGAAGAGCATTTAGAAAGATTTAAATGAATTTTCAGTAGAAAATAATACAGACGTGGTAGATAATGATGGCAAAGATATTGTAGATGACAAAATTTCAGTTAAAGTAATCAACTACACTGATACATGTAAGAATATCCCAGTTGGAAACACTGAAGAAAGTGGCACAAATAACCTACTAGTAAAAGTAAAACGTGTTTTCAGTGTTCTAAATACATGGTTTATGTTACCTCATGCTTTAGAAACCATCACGGTGTTATTTAAGCACGGTATAACGTAGAAAGGCAGGTAAAGAAGCCTATTTTATTTTTCCTTGGGACATCCTCAGACCTGTAGCATGAGCATGATGTAGCATGTAGCTGTAGCATGATGTAGCATATGTAGACATGCTGTATTTTTTTTGTTATAAAAAAATGTATAAACATTTTTTGGGGGGTCTTTTAGTGCCTAATACACCAAAAAAAAAAGAAATTTCTGAACAAACCGGAAGTACCAATGGGAAACAAAGAGTTAAAAATGTAAACATACAAGTTAAATTGGTCAACACAGTGTGTCAACATCACCATCTAGTGGCAAGAAATGGTACTAAAATAGGTAAATATCAATTTTTTCTATTGTGTTAATTGCTCCCAACAGTCACGGAGCAGAACCAAAATACCTAACCGCATGTTAAATATAACAATAATGACCAACAATAAATAGGAAGCACAAAATCCTCAACAATACTGTATGTAAAGAGTTTTACTGTTCTTTTTGTATTACTTGTTATTAAAAAGGTAAACACGTGTAAATCAATTATCTGCCATTTCAACGTAAGGGAACCCTGTCAAAGTCTGCCACATTTAAGGTAGTGCAGCCATATTCCTAGCATTAAACGGGACGGAAAGCCAATTGGCTCGAGATTGGTTAAATAAATACGGATGCAAACCTATTTATGTTGCCTTTGGACTTATATGTCAGACTGCCTGAGCGAGGAATTGAACCCAGGACCTTTGAAATCAAAGGCCAAGTCCTACCGCTGAGCCAGACTGACGGTGTAGGCCGTGTCAGTCTGGCTCAGCGGTAGGACCTTGGCCTTTGATTTCAAAGGTCCTGGGTTGATTCCCCCCTCAGGCAGTCTGACATACAAGTCCAAAAGGCAACGTAAATAGGTTTGCATCCGTATTTATATATTCCTAGCATCGCATTATTTTTCACATTTCAAAATCACATCTTTTCCACGTTTTTTACACAGCTACATTGATACAATTTCACAAAATCTTGTAATTTTTTTCTTACAGTCAAGTCATCGTATTAATTTATAGGTGAACTAACGTCCCCTTTAAATTATGTATACACACATTCTTCGTTTTTTTTTTTATAATTTGCTGGGCAAGCTTGCTGCATTAGCTAACTCAATTTGAATATATAACATAACATTTAAATCTACTATATAATGCAAGTTGTCTGGCTGGCAATGAAATCCGACTTTTTAACCAAGCTTTCTTCTTTTTTTCCCATATATTTCAGCAATTTTTACACTAAGTTTTCACAAATATTCAATTTTTTTCACAGTGGTCACATGTCCAGCTCTCACATTACAGGTGACCCCCTTGGTCCTAGGTGGTGACTACCGGGCTCTTGGTCCCTGCTGCATTTGGAGGTTTCTTGTTTGAATTCCTGTATTTTCTTTACTAAATATTTTACTGTCTGGTGAGATTAAAAATTAAAATTGAGTCGGTTAGTGTATAAAGACCATTACTTTTCTCCAGATTAGGTAAGATTTAAAGAAAATTAAAATATTTAAAAATAAAATCGTGTGACCATCCCCCCCCCCCCCTCCCGAGTCAAGGAGCATCAACAAATTACGCAACGGTGGAGGGATGGCGGGGGAGGACAGGAAGCGTCTTTGTGGTGTTACGAGGGGGGGGGGGGAGATATTTATTAATGACTTGTAGGAACGGTCCGAAGTTGCAGTTTTTATCAATTTACATCCTTATGTAAAGTTGCATAGTAAGTTATTCCGTGATAAAAGTAGCCTATGCCTGAAAAAAATCGACCATTACGTTACGGGATGGAGTAATCAAAAAGACGTCACTAGGGAGAAGTTGGGGGGAGGTGTAGGAAGACTTGTTACTAGGGGTATTTTTTTTTACATTTTTGTAGGGAGAGGGGGGAATAAAAAAAGACGAAATAAACGTTGCGGCACTTTCCTCAGACACTCAAAATAGGTAGTTACACAGCAAATAAAGCACACAAAATAACAAATAACAATAAAAACCAACCCACCTTATTCATCCATCCTTGGACTATTGACGGACAGGTGAGTGAGGGGGGCGTGGAGGGGAGGTGATGTCCCACCAGGTCCGAGGTTCAACCCCAGAGCAGCTGCAGCAGCAGCCGAAGCAGCCGCGTCCGTGTCCGTCAGTTCGTAGCGAGCATGGGTCCTCATATGGCGGGTGATCATGTCCCTTCTGCAAGCCGCGTACGGACACTGAGGACACTTGTATGGCTTTTCACCCGTATGTGTACGCTGATGGGTGCTCAGATGGTCACTGCGGCTGAACACTTGACCACACACGCGGCACGTGTAGGGTTTGAGACCCGTATGAAGTCGCATATGGCGGGTCAGCATGTCACTCCGGGCAAACGATCGGCGGCAAACTTCACACGCGTAAGCTCGACCTTGCCCTTCCGAACCCGGGGAACCCCCACCCCCTGGGCTGGCAGGTTGTTGTTGTGGTGTGGGCGGAGGGGGAGTACGATGTCTGCTCTTTTTATGGCGGGAAGCCATGTGTTTGGCTAAGCGGTCATGCAGAGAAAACATTTGACCACAAACTGGACACACGTATGCCACATCGCTACCAGGGGGCATATTTTCAACAACAGGAGACACCTGCAGCAGAGCTAAAACTTCTTCTGGGGGTAAAGGGGGCAACGAGGAGCCCCTTGTGGCACCACCCCCACGCACGGAAAGGTCCAGGGGGGCATCTTGCGAGTCAACATTGCTTCCGCGGGCTCCGTCCGTAGCAGCACCTTTCGTCGACAACCAATGATGAAGGTCACTATCGGATAAACATCGCCGCCGAAATAAATCAGGTAAAAGTTTGGAACACTGCAGATAAACATGTTCAAGGGAGGCCGACACAGGTGTAGGTGTGGGTGGGGTGAGAGGCGACATTGGCGAGTGTGGCACACCCCCACCCACACACGAATGAGTGTGAGGCGACATGGTGGATGTGGTGGTACAAGGGCACGTGGGCAATGAGGTGGGAGTCGAAGCCAAGTCCACCATGAAAGCTTGACTTTTACAACTCATGTTGAGCGGTTGCAGAATTGGATTGGCAGTTATAGGGGCACGGGGTGCCACTGGAACAGAACTTGAACTACTGGTCACTACAGTATTTATTTCATCACTGCAGTGGCTAGCACCACTACTTGAGCTGTGGAGACCAGAAGACCTGTCCTCTTCGTCGTCGTCCACTTCGGCCATATCAGCTTCCACTCCAAAAACAGAATCGCCCTCCTCTTCCTGAGTCGTCGACAAATCGTCGTCGTCTTCTTCTTCCAAATCGTCTTCCTCTTCTAAATCTTCCTCATCTTCCGACAGAAATCGCCTCTGGGCCTGCAGAGACGTCGCACTTACAGAGTTAGGCCTATTATTCACTTGGGGGTTAGCCCCTCCATTGAGGTGGTTGTGGTGAATCAGGTGGAGATTATTAGACACGACACCACCGTTACTACCCTTCTTGGGGTGCCTGTTATTGTTACGTACGCTTCCGTTATTGTTATTGGTGCTATTGTTGTTATTACTCGTTCCGCGTCTTAGTGTCTTAGATTCCACTTGGCTCGTCAGCTTGTCGAGAACAGCACTAAGGCGCTGACGTTTTCGACACTTATTTTGCTGTTGCTCGGCCATATCCTCCTCCTCTCCTCCTTCCCAGTCCGTACCTTCCACCACCAGTTAATCCTCGTCAGCGTTCCCGTTCCCATAGCGACGGCGAAACGGCCAACACCCGTCGGACCTCTTCACCAAGAGCAACAATGGTCATCAACATGTTGGTGTGCCGCAGGACTCCCTTCTAGGATCTGCAATGATACAAATGAAGGAGCATTAACATCGTGTCAAAACGTCACACTACAAGGCGACGTACCCTACTGCTAACTGATTCTTTCCGCACAAGCAAGCGGCCCCCGCGGCCCGGGATAACGTCCCAGACCCAGCTCGCAGCTCCCGTTTTAATCTTAGGCCTAAATCCGTTCTTCCAAACCAACTCACCCACGGGCAAGACAACAATAGACACTGGTCGGGGACATGCGGCAACTGGCATTGCGTCTCCAACCCGGCAGCAGCGTCAGCAGCTAGAAGCCGAGTTAGCTAGAGGCATGCCTCTTTACTCCCACGACTAAACCGCCCACCTGTACGACCTTGGCTCAGGTCCAAGGCTTCTCTCAACCCCCGCGTATTCCTTCCAAACTCCCACCCCCGCCTCCCACGCTCACGCGACCCCGCCTCCCTGCGCCAATCACATTTCCCTCTCACGTCCCGACTTGGCTTCCCAAATCACCCGGACAGGTCCAATACGTCATCGTCACATTCCATACTACTGACGTCATTTGGCGCTGCGTATTTAATAACCCCTCCCCCACCCCCTCTCTTCAGTACGGATGCACGGATAGTCATGGACTTCGTACCATCACAGTCCACCTATCAACTGGACACAAAAAATATCTACTGGACATACAGTACGGCCTAGCTACGAAGCCTCCGTGAAGCGTCAAATTTTGAAAATATGAACTTCAGTCTAGAACGCTTATAAATGCTATAACTAGTGGAATGGTAATTTTTTTTTACATGTTTTTGGAAGCAGAATTTTGGGCAGAATTTTAAGTTCACTTTTTTCCCAAAATGTTGGTGCTGAAGTATTGGTCGTAATCATTATATTGACCGTTTGACTACCTTTCGTTTTTACCTGCACGTCTATGTGCTTCCTCCGTTTAACAACCGGGATAAGGTTGGGGGGGGGGGGGGGGGACAAAGAAATCACGAAGGTATCACCTAGGGGGTGATTCCCCCGCTTTGCCAAATCAAATATTCCCTAAAGATTTAACAGAGAAGTTAAAGATGCATTCCTCATTGGAACGAATTTGTGATTAGTTTTGGTTTCTCATGTGAAGACACTACTTCTGTTATACCCTACTTTATTTGTAAACCCTCCCAAAATAGCACCCTCAAAACCGTATGATTAACATTAATTTGTTTATTTTCACCATTATTCAATTTCTTCAGTTTTCTCGTACCCAGACGGCCGCTTAGTACAATTCTGCTTGCGAAATGTTGAGGGTGGAAGTAGGGGGGGAGAGGAACACCTACCCACAACCTTTTTATTTTTTTGGAAGGTGGGGGGGGGGGGATGGACACCCCTGGGAGTTAATTGTTTTTTGTCTCGCATTTTTAGATGCGTTTAATGAAAGTGTCTATTACTGAAATATAAAAACGGACATCACTTGAAGGGTTTCTCCGTTACAATGGCATTAAATCAAGGTGCTAGTCATTCATTCAATGACGTCATATGCAGGTGCTCCCTGACCTGTCGAGATGGACAGGTGGCGATAGCGGGTCAAGTGCGCGGCCCAAGAGGCAGTACGCCCCAGGCACACAATCTGTAACAACCTCGCTAGGAATGTACCACACATCCTTGCCGTCCACCTAAAAGGTTGAAAAGAAAGCCGACCAGCGGGGGCGGCACACGCACCTACATTTTCACAGAATCCGGAATATGGTAATCACTTCGAAATTCTAATCCCTTTTCCTTTACCGGTTCGGCGAAGCGATTCGATCCTGATGGCGACCAGTTTCGCCGACAATTTTTTCAGTTTTTCCGAAAAATAAGCCTGCTCTTAAAATTCGTAAAATCGGAATGTCCGTTTTTTCGAATCCGTTTCGCCGAATCTTAAGTATTCGGCAATAGTGTAACACTAGAGAAAATAAAAAAGCATTCCTACTACTTGGAAGGAATCTGAGTAGTTGCTGTTTCTCATGTTATGTTTTTGGCCGAAGCGAGCACGGCAGCACAAGCGAGGTAAGTAATTTAGAAAAAAATGATTCGGGAAAACGGGAAAAATCCCTTGCACCGAAAATTAAAACACTGATTAAATTTCGGCGAATCGAGATAACCCGTTCGCACCAACAGACTACTTTTTTACAGTGCCTCCAAGCAGTAGTTAAAAAAAAAAAAAAACCAACGTGCGCCACGAACGTTGCAAAAGAAAAAAAAAATTCGCCTGTTGATCCGGAAAAGCAATCCTGAGAGGAAAAAATCTACGTAAAAAAATCTGGGGAACTAACTATACATGTATAACACCAGCAATCACAATTAATCACATATCATGATAGGAATTTCAATTCATTTTTTTCAAGGGGGAATTTTTTTCTACCATCGTTTTTTTCTCCCCCCCCCCCCCACACGACGAAAGAAAGCGAAAAGCAAAGATGAATTGGGCCTAAAGAGGAAAAAATTGAAAAATTATCAACTGCAAATTGCCATGCCAAATTGTAAAAAGGAGTCAGGGTGCAGTGACGTAGCTAGCTTAGTGTGCGCATCCTCCCCCCCCC
>JAHWFP010164558.1:0-40884 GCA_023313725.1 Lithobius niger | reverse complement strand
AGTAATGGAAGAACAATTTTACTGAAAGAACCCCCCCCCACGCAAAAAAAAAAAAATGCTGCAGAAAATTGAAAAATTCTCCCATACAAAAAATGCTTACGACGACATACTAAGTATAGGCATTACTGTCTTGTGGTCATTTTTTAATACACAGTAATGCTCGAAAATATTAGCGCCTGACCGTTTAAATTTTCCAGGGGTGGTTTACCGGTTTTGCTGTTCCCGTTTCACCGAAAATTACGTCCTGCTTAAAATTTGGCGAAAGGGGAATTCCCGTTTCGCCAAAATAAAGTATTGGTCATTGAAAATTTAACATTAAAGAAATTAAAAAAACCATTCTAACTTGGAAGGCATTTGTAGTTAGTTAGTTGGGGGTTTCTGATGTTACAGTATTAGCCCTAGCGAGCGCGGTAGCGCGAGCGAGGCAGTAAATTTGGTAAAAAAGGATTCGGCGAAAGGGGAATTTCCCCCTTCGCCAAAATGAATGGGAAATGCCACTAAGTTAAGAAAACGCGAAAATTAACGAATAAGCAGAAATTCAAAGAACACAATTCCCACGTAATGAAGGCTGTTGTGACAAATTATCACGTAGAAGTGATAATTTCAAATATTAGAAAATATGAAATACGACTAAAGTAATATAGTTTTTTTTAGTTGTATATTGCGGTTTTTCCTTTCACTAGAAAATATAAAGCCCCCCCCCGAATAATATACAATTTGCTTTGACACGAACTTGCAATTGAAACTCTGAACCTCGCTAAGAATGTGTTTAGTACAAAAAAATTTCTGCCTCGGAAACATGCAAATAATTAATCCCTCTTTTGTAAACTTTCAATTTTTTTTTACCAAATTTTAAAATTTTGCCAAACAAACGTTCAAATCGTAAAAATTCAATTTTTCTTTTACATCGCTTTTGACAGCATACATGTATCTCAATTTGTATTCGCTGTATATATGTATAAAGCTTTGGCACAATGGTTTTTTTATTTTTATTATTACTCCACAACTTTTTTTTATCGAAATATTTATTTTCTTTTTCTTTCAGTTCAGCATCTTTTCACTTTTTAAAAATTTTTTTTTCTTCTTTTTCGCATGTCTTTTTTTAATTACATTTATTTTTACTTTTATTTACTTAAATACGCACCTACTTAACCTATTATCTTCAGTGTGATAATGTTTTGCATGTGTTTTTTTTCTTTCTGTTTTTCGTCCCTCTCAGCTCGTCAATTAGGCGATGAACCTATCCTCATGTCAGGAGATACAGGAAGAAACTTTTGGGGGGAGGTACAGATGTATGACAAGATCTAGATTTGGGGCTTGTTTAACATCTCTGTAACGTTTGGCGCAATGGAAACCCGCACTACTGCACTGTGAGTGAGGTTGGCGCTAATAACCAAGCTGTCGACGCGCCATTAAGCCTCGCCCCCCCCCCCTCATCACCACCACCACCACCACCGTGTTCTTTTGCCGTCATATATACCTGTCAACGGGTGTCTAAGCTAAAATGGAGGTACAGTTAAAAAAAAAAAGAAGTTAAAACGTAGTGCCCACGTCCCACATTTTGAAAAATTGGCATTCCTACGACAACGGCTGGAAACAATCAACAAGAGTCACTCCTCAACAACTCTTGGGTTACCCTTTGAACCAGCACGACATACTTTAACTCTTTATTAACCGTTAAAAATAAAACTGAATTGACATACGATTAGATTGTTAGTATTCATTCTAATTACTATTAATTAATCCAGACGATACGGGAATTCAGTTTCATTTTTATCTCATCAGTAATTTGTTATTAATATTTATTATCATTGCACAAAAACATTGTAACACATTGCAAAAAAACCATACGATCAATATGCAATCTAATAACTTGACATTATGACTGACTACACCAGATAAATTCCATTTGCAATTAATTAACTTTTTTAGACCTAAAACGTGTGTACAAGTAAAATAGGTTACAAAATCTTTTTCCTTTACCTACAGAATATACCATGATTACGAAGGATGACTATGATTGATTGGTAATTAACTGGTCCATTAACGAATAATTAGTAATGAGATAAACAATCGTAACAAATAGGCTTAAGCCCTTTGTCTCACCGAGCACAGTAATTGTACCATCTTTGTTTACGGTCAGTGTATTTAATTAGCATTGTCTGCACTTCTTCACAAATGTAAATACTTCCATATATACGCATTAAACTACTTCAATAAGTGATGTAATACCACTTTCGGAATGACTACAAATAAAGAAATGTGTGCGGCTTCAAAAGTCATACGATTACAGAAGCAGATCATTTTAATAGGCCTATACACTGTAAAAGCAGAGTATTTTATACAAACCAATTTTAGCGCACAGCTGAAACTCCGTTATGTGTTTTTGTCTAATAAAAAAAACCGTAATAGCATTGCATGCGAAGTGTTTTTTTTTAAACGCGGTGTTTTTCGGCTAAATAAGAATTTCTGGGCGTGTCTAAAATATTTTTCATTTAAAATACTGTAGTTCTTAGTGTATAGGAAGGCTCTTCTTTAACCACCAAACAATAAAACTTCAACCCACTTTTAGAACAAAAATTTCATGATACGGCTTTGAAAGATTTGTAAATGTAACACAACTTGTAAATTGTTTTTTAACGGTATTTAGAGCAACACAAATGAAAGAAACAGTAATTTTTTAATGCGGTATTTTTCGGCTAACTAAGCATTTCTGGGCGTGTCTAAAATATGTTTCATTTAAAACACTGTAGTTCTTAGTGTAGGAAGGCTCAACTCCACCAAACTATGAAACTTCAGAACAAAAATTTCACGGTATACGGCTTTGAACGATTTGTAAATATAACACAACTTGTATGTTGTTTTTTAACGATATTTAGAGCAATAAACATGAAAGAAAGAGTTATTTTTAAATGCGGTGTTTTTCGGCTAAATAAGCTTTTCTGGGTGAGTCTACAATATGTGACATTTAAAACACTGTAGTTCTTAGTGTAGGAAGGCTCTACTTTAACCACCAAACTCTGACACCTCAATCCGCTTGTAGAACAAAAATTTCATGATACGGCTTTGAAAGATTTGTAAATAGAACACAACTTGTATATTGTTTTTTAACGATATTTAGAGCAACAAAAATGAAAGAAACACCGTAAGAAACACCATATTTGTCCACCCCGTGTTAACAGTAAGTCGTTACTATTACATTTACGACCTATTGTTAACAAAGCAAGGACAAATAACAGTCAAGACAACAAAATATTTACGCTTGCAGATTATTTATTTATTGTAGCCTACAGGGTGATCAGTTAAGTTGTGACCCAGCTTGATAGCTGAAGTACTACTCAACGATATGTCATGAGGCCCGGGTGACGTGATGAGGCCATGAGAGGAAATTAATTGGACAAGAAATGGATGACCTTGCCAAATGTTATCAAGGTCATTCAACTACTACCTTCTTAAATATGCATCACAAACCTTGAGTATAAATTAGGAATATGTAGGTAAGAAAGAGACATTACCAATTCAAAAAAACAGAACGAAAATCGGACCATATGTTTGCAGGACCTATACAGAGCATTGACATTTGCCGCCATATTGGCACCAGTATGGGTTTTGGGGGGCATAACTACAAGGTGCACTGCATAAAAATGGAGGGAAAAACAGCGGAAGAGCAGATTTCTTAGGCTAAAAGTAACGTTGTTTTCTCCAACAACAAAAATCGCGCGTTTTAGGGTTAAGAAATCACTCTTCACAGCATCGGCTTCAGTACGACGCCCTTCTGTTTCTCTCCGCAGTGCCCCTTGCAGCTAACCCATTAAGGCTCCAGCATAGAGTTATACACAATAATACCACGTCGTGTCACTGCTCTATAGCACCACTGACAGTATAACACACCTGAAATTCAAAATGTTAAGACTCACTTAGTGCAAATATTAGCCCCATAGAGATTTTGTTCGGCCCAATTGTTATTTTGGGTAAGGGTCAAGAATTGTGGTACAACTACAAACCCGAATGTGAGTGTCCTAACATCTGAGAGTATTTCTACAGACTCGCATTGAACCTCAAACTCAACCTTAGACCGACTTGGCCCTTGAGTGGACTTTTGGAATACGGTTATGCATTGTCATGTTCCTTGTCACAGACAAAACCTCTTGAAAACTCACGTTTTCTAGCTGGTTTATTCTCCAATGTACAATTATACACTTATACAGTGATGACATCAAAAGATAATGGATTACAGCAGATTCGTTTCCCACACAAAACTCAACAGTAAAGATGGCGCCATTTTCGCCAGCAAGAAGAAGGAAGTGACGTCATTCGGCCTCCCTATGAGAAATGTTGAGTCAAGGCCAGCTGAGCGCGAAGCGGCCCTCCCAGCTTATACATGACAGTATGCGGTACTTGAAAAAATTCCTTCTAAGTGCGCAAATGTGTACTCGAAATGGGGTGTTGGGGGGGGGGTCTTAAAGAACTCCGTTCTAGTCGAAAATAACTTCGATTTATGACCGATTTTGAAACCCAGAGTATACCCAATCACCGTTCGAGATCACCACTGGCGTAAATTTAAGTCAGCGATTTACTGCTGTTTTTAAGTTATAGCTTTAAAATCTGAAACATACGTGCGGACTGGCACAGTCAATTGAGCACCAGTTTATTTGTTGTGATTATTCTAGCAAATATAGGAACAACCAAACTACATTCACCAAATAGTCGTATTTGATTCGATTCAACTTTTCTGTTGTAAATTTGGCTAAGCTTGGCTCAAAGTACAATTTTTCTATTTGCGCAGTCATGTTAACAATATTTGTGGACTTGTAGGCTATTGCTCGTAAACTGTAAAATATATGCTAATTTCTTGCAGAACACGAAAGCATTCGTAAAATGGGCAGCTTCCTATTATTTTAAGCAAACGACGTAGTATCACAATTTAAAAAAATGTGTATATATATTTCGAATTTATTACATTCGGCTACAAAACCAAGTAATTTTTTAGAATGCTATAAAACCTAACGCATCGTTAATTTTCGTTAATTTTTTGCAACACAAATACAGGAGGCAACGTTGGCAGCCAAATTCAAATGCGATAGTTCGTCGAACTGAGGGGAAAATGTAGAAAGTCCGAACTATATCCTTGAGGCCAAGGAAGAAAGCAGCCCAAGCTATCGAAAATTTGCAGGACAAAGCTGTTGTTTTGATTGTGAAAGTGTGCGGTAATTTTTTTCCGGAATTTTTCCGAGTTTTGTTGAAAACCTAACGCTTGATGTAAACAGTTTTTCGGCTATATTTGAAATTTAAAATGTAAGGAATTATTATTTTTTTAAATACACGACAAATACATGAAAACAGCATGTTATTTCGTGCCAATTACACAGTATAGATGAAAGTAGGGATTTCATTTCAAAATTCGGCAAATTACTGTAACAACAATTTTTGTAAACGAAAAATGGCTGATTTACAACAAGATCTCAGCATCAAGTTCACTTTAAATACTCGAAAGATGAGGATTAGCGTTTTCCAGTCGTTCACCAATAAATTTATTTACGGTTACGCCTAATTAGATCGTCCACGATCTAAGTAATCTGATACCACAAAGTAGAAATGCATGTCCTAAGTAACAGATTGACATACCGGTACACGTTACCACGTACGCAATTGAAAACAATAAGAAGACATCAGTCATCACTTAAGTTGTTGTTTTCACATAAAAAGGACATACCTTATCACTATATTCGAGCATCCTGCGCGGCACAGCTTATTGCAACATTTAACATAGGTTATAATCAATGCGGCAAAACCGTTTATCACGAGGGAAAAAAATTTGAAAACGAAAATGCCTTTACAACATTTAAGTAAACTTATAAAGTACTTGTATCAGGGAGGCGTTTTATCTGGAAAACCGGGAAAATTCAGGGATTTTATCAACTCGGGAAATTTCAGGGAAAAATCAGAGATTTTATTAATCTTGCACTGAAAGTCAGGGAATTTTTGTATTCCGGGGATTTTTGTAAACCTGGAAAATTCGAGGAATTAATCAACTAGGAAAATTTCATAGAAAAATCAGGGTATCTGTTAATCTTGCACTGAAAGTCAGGGAATTTTTGTATTCCGGAAATTTTTGCAAACCTGGAAAATTCAGGGACTTTATCAACTCGGGAAATTTCAGGGGAAAATCAGGAAATTTGTTAATCTACACTGAAAGTCAGGGAATTTTTTGTATTTTCCGGAAAGTCTTTTCCTGTGTAAAGAATCACTAATAAATATTTCATTTTATATTCTAAAACGTTCAGCCACCCGTTTGCATTCCGGAAAACAAAAAAAGGACCCTGGAAACGCACTCGTGCTCATGTCGACTGTGGCACGTAAAAGCACGTTTAGCAAAAATGCATGGCCATCTCTCCGTCCAGAAATAACCTTACAGTTGAAAAGGACTTTATAATAATGTTCGACTATAGCCTATTTCCCTTTTTGAGATAGGAAGCAATTTTTTTTTTAGTCTTACTGCACCTTCTTTCAACCGAAAAGAAATCGGGTAAAAATACTTGGTTTGGTCTGGAAAACTTGGGAAAGCCATGGAATGTCATCACAAGTATTTGAACGCCACGCTGTGTATCGAATATTACAAATTAAAGTCCGGAAAGTGCACAAACATACGTTAAACCTCGCCGCCGTTTCGGCTCATTTCAGAGCCATTATCAAAGACACAACAGGGTGGCGTTCAAAGACTCATGATGAAATTCCCTGATTTTTTTCCAGGTTTTCCAGATCAATACTAACACTTTTCCCTGATATTTTTGGGTCGTTATAGAAAAGTGCAGTACAGGACTGAAAATCTTTTTGTCACATTTCACTCAAATCGCTATAACAGGGTTCGGACAATATTGAAATTTTCAATTTCCCTGACATTTCCACGTTTTCCTGGTGCATCCAATGGCAATTTCCAGGTGTTTACAAGATGTTTAGTTAGGGAAACAGGCTGTAGCTAATGGTTTTATTAACATTTGTACGAAAATATTCCACCATCCCACAAAATAGCTGTTTCGAGAATAGTCCAGACGGGACATTTTTATCACAGATATTGTCACCAGCCTAAGATTTGGTTTATTGAAGTCAGAATATCTGAAGACTTGAAAGTATTAAAGAACAAATTAAAATATTTGTTACTATAGCCTAAGATTTTGTTTCTGAGCTACTAATTCAATGGAACTTATACAGATCAGCCACAAAGGCTGTTTTTTTTCTTCAAATCTCCCCGTCTTTTCCCCGATTTCCATAAAATTTCTTTTTTCCCTGAAATTTCCCAGAGATTTTGGCTCTATTTTCATTTTCCCTGCGGTTTCCACGTTTTCCAGGTTTTGTCTGAACCCTGTATAACCATGGATTGCTTTGCTAAATCAAGAATTGCGCTGGTACACGTAAAACAATAGGAAAGCCGTAATCTGGACAAAATTGAAAACTCACTTAACACGTAACGTCGCACATTAGCCTACTTAGGCCTAAGGAGTTTTCGCTTTATTACAAACGAAACAAAAGGATATAGGGTTTTAACTGAAATAAAGTGAAGGTTTCAGCAGTAAAAAAATAAATCCGCATTACCTATTTTTTTATAGGTGAAAGATTTTCCGGAAAATGTTCAAATTCCCTGGTATTCGGTAAATATTTTTTCAAATTTCCTGATTTTTTCCCTGATTTTTCCAGACTTGATAAACTCCCTGATTTCCCCCTGAATTTTCCAGACTTGACAAATTCCCCAATTTTTCCCTGAATTTTCCAGACTTGATAAATTCCCTGATTTTTCCATGAATTTTCCAGACTTGATAAATTCCCTGACTTTTCCCTGCATTTTCATGACTTGATAATTAAATTCCCTGATTTTTCCATGAATTTTCCAGACTTGATAAATTCCCTGATTTTTCCCTGCATTTTCAAGACTTGATAATTAAATTCCCTGATTTTTCCCTGAATTTTCCCGGTTTTCCAGGTAGAACGCCACCCTAAACAAGTAAAAAAAAAAATTACAAATAACACAAGAAAGTCTTGCTTTTTACTTGCACATTTTATTTGCAACTTGACTCAAGACTTTCTTGTGTTGTTTGTAATTTTTCTTTACGTGTTACAAGCTCGTAATGGCGCTGAGAGAAGCCGAAATGTCGATGTTTAATATATGTTCGTGCACTTTCCGGCTTTTAATTTGCAACATTTACCTACGTTTGAACTAAATGTTGCAAATTTCAGCCATGGTAGAAAGCCAACCTGGAAGAAAGTATCTTTCAGGAAGCCAAACTGGGTTTTCGGCTAAAGATCACCAGAATCGCTAAAAAAGACATATTACAATGGTAAATAAAATAATAAACAATAATCGTCCAAATAAAGGAAAATTTAATTCCCTGCCTGAATAAAACCAAATAAAAGCTTACTATTCTCTACCGAAATCACTTTAGCGGTTTATTTGCTCAAAAGTATAAGTTAAGTGACCGAATATTGTGGCAGTGCCGTGGTAAGCTGTTAAAAGTGTTTAGAATTTAAAATAATTGGAGAAGCTTTTGCTTACTTTGTGGTTAACTGATTCATATTTCAGACTCTGGGCCACCCTTTTGTTTAAAACCAGCTGCTCCATTTCAAAAAATTTCGTCAAAATTTCGTCAAAACAATCATGTCTGGCAAACTATTGATGTATAAGATTATTTTGCTCCGATTTAATTTTCATCAAAATGGTTTTGCTTTGTTCGGAGAAAGTATAATTTAAATATTTCATCACTCTTGCTATGGTTAAGGCCTATTAAATTATAACTTTGTGCTCATACGATCCCGAAGGGTTTTCCTAAAAACTAAAACTTGCTTTTTCTTCTTTTAATATTACGCTTCCACTGTAAAAACCTGATAGGAAAGAAATTCCGGAAACGAATTCCACTCTTTTTAAGCCTATCACCGCTAACAAAGCGGTCTGCCAAAAAAAAAAACGGAAAAAAAATCAGAAAAATAAATAAATAAATAAACGTTTACTTATGGGCCGCTCACGCGTATATACTGCACGCGGCCACAAAAATAAATATCAACGTATTTTTTTTTTTTTTTGTTGTTGTTGTTGTTCCTCATCGCCTTTGTAGGTTTGAGTGAGTTACAACGACCAGAACGCTTCTAAATGACGAAAAATAACAGCTGCTATAGCTACACACACGAAATTCGCGGCATCCGTTGCAAAACGAAAAAAGAATAAACGCAGATTTGTCAGCGTTCTGCAGCAAAACAGCTTCTGTTTTTCACCAGATAACAAGCGCATTCCGAAAGGTTACTAACTCGACAAGACACGCAATGAAAAAAAAAAAGAAGAATTAATTAAAAATCAACATATAATTGTCATCGTAAGCGACTTACTTGAAACGATGTCTTCCGCCGCTGTTGGCCGTCGCAGCCGAAGCCGGATTTACCTCCGCCGCGGCCGCTGACGTCACAGGGACGGCGCTCCACGTCGTTGCAATGACGCTCGGCCGTGCATCGGCCGTCGAGGAGGATGGTGCCGAAAAATTGTAAAATTGCCGCGGTTGCTAAAAATAAAAGAAAAAAAAATTGTATCCGAGTGGACGCAACATAAAAATATATTTTAAAATCTCGGTAGTATAAATTCACATCAGGCGCATTAGATTGCAGATGCTAGAAAAAAAATGTAATTTTTAAACCAAAAACCTTTCAGATGTGCACAAAGCCTTAGTGTGGAGCCTTAAAAACACTTTTCTGCATTCGTCGTGATCTTAACGATTTGGAGTGTGTTTCTTCCCCCCCCCCCCCCGACCCACCGGCACTGCTTTTTTTAAGTTTTTGCAATTGATCATTTTTTGTGATCTGCTCTTTCCTTCAAAAGGGCCCCCATATTGTACCCCCACCCCAAAAAAATAAACATTATTTGTCGGGTAACGTTTTCCTGATTACGATTTTACTTGTAGTCCCATTTAATTAAAAAATGGATTTCATCAATTCGGACCAAAAATATCTGATATCTAACCCAAAACAAAACTTGTTAAGGATTCCCACCAAGCTTTTCGGCCGTATGAAATCGTGATATCAAACGCCTATCTCTTTCGCCAAGCTAATCCCACCGACTAAGACTTCAAACGTTAAATGACGCAATTCCTTCGAACTGTTACTCGAACTTTCGCACTATTACTCGGTGGGATTAGCTTGGCGAAAGAGCTTGGCGTGTTTGATATCACGACTTCACACGGCCGAAAAGCTTGGCGGGAATCCTCAACAAGTTTTGTTTTGTGTTAGATTAAAGTATTACACAATACAGTGAGCACAAATTAATGAGCTCACAAATTGGCTTCCTAGTTTAGTTTTCGCACTACCTACACAAGAAGTATCTATCCCTGTACTAAAGATTTAATTATATGGGCTAAGACTGGCTAGCCATTTTGCCGCTACAGTGATGTGTACTTTCTTAAATTATAACACAAATTTTGGATCAAGAAAATTACGATCCTATTTCCAGTCCAGTCCCTGATGCAAGCAATTGATCCGTGATCAGGGAAGGGCCCACATTCTACATTTAGCGGAGGGCCCATCTGCCATTGGACATTTCGAGCCTGTTAGTGATGAACGGTTTTTTCTTCACTTTTCTCGATAACGGCACGGTTTCGCAGGAAAAAACGTCGCATTTATACCTTAAAAGGACATATACCCTGTCCCTATACTTTCGTGCATCCTGAGCGAAACAGCCTTTACAACATTTACACACGTTTGAGTCAGTGTATCAAAACAGTCTCGTATAAAAAAAACAAGGGCTTGCAACATTTATCTATATACGTCTGAACTAAAATTGCAAAACTGAGCCATACAGTAAAGCCAACCGAGAGGAATGTACCTTTAAGTGTTTTGAAATGTTGTACTAACTTGTGCCATTTCCCATCTCTCCCCCCCCCCCCCCCACACACACACACACAAAAGAGTTAGCGTTAAAAAAAAATTGTGTTCTTTGTTTGGTAAATACATTTTGTATAACGTAACCAAATTTCTGTCGCTGCAGCATTATTTATTTCACTCGGTTTTTTTAAATTTCCAACAACATCCTTACGTTCACAACAGCTATTTATTTTTTGGGGGAATGCCTATAATAAATTGTTGCTACAACCACCAGTTTGGTCACCGTAACACAATTTTGAAGTTCGTCGTCATTGTGCGCAGTTTTAGTTGGTATACTATAATCACGTTTTGTTGTGGTTATTCGAAATTAAGATGACCGCAGCAAAGCTACGCCGAACTTCGTAATTACGTAGCGGTAGCCAAACATTTGGTGCAACTTTACTGTATTTATTTAATTAAAGCAACTAAGTTCAATGGGTTGGACCTTTACGGAACAAGCAAGTACCGTTAATTATTTTTAAGAAGTGTGATTTTTCTTTTGTAACGCCAACATCCCATAATTAATTTTAAAACGCTACTCAACTTAACGGCGCCGGTTCACCATTTCGATAGCGCTGCCCATCGTCTAAACACAGCATCCACGTTCCAGATCTCCGTCATCTAACAGGCTGATGTGGGTCACGTGGTCTCGTTTTAGTTTTGAAAATTCACGGCGCTGCTACGAAATGTTTTTTTTCTTTTTTTTTTTTAAATTTATCGCTATTTGCTTTATATCGCTCGAAGACACTACGGTGCCGCATCTATAGAGTTGAATAAGGAAACGGCGCCTTTAAGCCCCCCAAAAAATAAAAAACATTCCGAAAACGTTTAAAATGTAACGCCATAACCAAATAGAAGCAAATTTCGTGCGAAGCGATGGTTACTACGTGCCAAGAAGGTCAAAATTGCTGCAATTATATGGTTGGTGTTGCGTTTATCGATCGATTTTGACGTCTTTCTTACACCATCCCGCGACGTCATGCAGCGTTTGTCATATCGACGTGACAAGCGCGGCTTCGGGCAACTATGGGGTACCTAGCGTTGGAGCGCTAATTCAATACGTAATAGATAATGACAACCAAGTAAGACCAGAGAAGTTGTATCGAGTTTGTATATTCAAGTCGCAAAGGAAACAACATTTGCCAACACTTTAATAGTTTTGAAACTTATTCGCTACAGCAATCACTTTTTGGTCGGCGATTATACCAGACAAATTATTTTCGACAACAAAATTCATTGGATGGAGGCATGGTTTTTAGATTAGAGTCCTTATACCCAAAGAACGCTGATCGAAAAACCATGGCTGGGTTAAAGAACTGTTCCCATACTCGATTGTTGCAATCGAAGGGTATAAATACCAATATTGCTTTAAGCTGTGAGTAAGTGCACGAAAACATTGTTTTGAGCGGAAAATAAGGGCGGCAGAACTACGCTAATACGACAACATAGTTAATGCATTGTTGTTTGATTCAAAACGTCTCCTTCGTGAAGTTATATATGAAATAACAATACACGCACCAACAATGCCAAGTCCGACAGTAACAATAAGCAAGTGTTAAGTAAGAAACGTAACACCACTGTTTGTAACAATGGCTCAGAGGACACGGCTTGCCCTTCCTCAGATGCAATATTGTTGCATCCCTGTGTAGGACAAATTCCGTACCCAGTTGCAAACAGTATTGTGGCGCATACCAATATTTTTTGTTAGTGCCAAACAAGGGTTTTGTTGTCGAATAATTAACCAAAAGAATACTTTTAAATGGACAAAACAAACATCGATTTTGAAACAAAACATTTTTCTGAGTGTTGCTGTTTTAATGTTTAATGTTATGAATGAACAGACATTGTTAAAATGAAAACGTCATACTCGATAATTAGAACAGTATGGCTAAACGTAACAAAATCTAGGACAAACACACGAAAATGTCGAAATAGCCTTTTGTTATCTATCGATCCTTCAGTGAAGATAAATCAAATTAAATACACAAATGTTTGTTTATTTCAGTCCTTCAGCGAAATGAAACTAAATAAATAAAATAATATTTGTCGATTTATCAATCGTTAAATGAAGAGAAATGAAAGAAAATAAACAACTCTTTGTATTTTATTGGTCCTTCAATGGACAAAAATTAAATACATAAATGGTTTGTTCATTTATCGATCTTTCAATGAACACATGAAAATAAATAAATGGTTTGTTTATGAATTGTTCAATGAAGAGAAATGAAACTGAATAGATAAATGTTTATCGCTTCTGAAACAGTTAAAGACGGAAAAGCCAAAGGCTCAACAAGAGTTAAATAAATCCAGATGGCAAACCTATTTACGTTGCTTTTTGGACTTACATGTCAGACTGCCGGAGAGGGGAATCGAACCCACGACCTTTGAAACCAAAGGCCGAGATACTACCGCTGAGCCATACTGGTCTCAAAGGTTTGTGGCTTCGATTCCCCGCTCAGGAAGACTGAGGGCGCGTTTGCGCAACGAGGCCTTCTCGCTCGCCGA
This sequence comes from Lithobius niger, assembly GCA_023313725.1. Classification (NCBI taxonomy): domain Eukaryota; kingdom Metazoa; phylum Arthropoda; class Chilopoda; order Lithobiomorpha; family Lithobiidae; genus Lithobius; species Lithobius niger. The sequence continues at coordinate 27,489 of JAHWFP010164558.1, read as the reverse complement.
GAGCTATTTGCTAGTCAACCGTAATTTATTTACGATTAGTTTCCATTTCTACTAAATGAATGCGGTAATAGATAACGAATTAAATGTATCATAAACAACAACACGGATAAAGAACAAAGTGCTACAGTGATTTTAAACATTCCTACAACATTGTTGTCATTTCGCGCTATTTCCAAAATTTGGTATTCTCGCTCAAAGAACAGATTCTAGCAATGATCAGACGACGGTCGAATAAATAGCTGCTCGCTGCGAGAATTCAAAATCCAACATGGCGTCCAGTTCGGAGTTACCGAATCGAAGACAAAACCATCGAATGCCGGCATTCAGAAATCAGTCCGTCGTCTTGTACTGCAGTAAAAATTGTTTTCTTGTTGTCATAAATCAACGCTGTCATGTTTCACGTGTCATTCGTCGTGTCGCGAGGCACGAGGAGAAGGTCTGCGTCCGTGTTGTTGTCATGGTTACTATCCGTTTAAAAGCCGCATTCTCCAGTAAAAGCGAAAAGCAGCCAGCAGATTTAGTATTAACCAAGTAAAAACTAGTGAGCGAGAAAACTGTTGCTGCATAAACGCGCCCTGACATATAAGTCCAAAAGGCAAGCTTTAGCTCAATGGTTCTGGGGGCAAAAAAAAATGCAGGTAAATAATCATGTCGGCTGTAACGCAAAATTTCAGGTAAAAAAAAAGTACTCCAATCCCCCCACCAAAAAAATTGTTCTCTTGCACGGCTTTTCGTTAGTGCCATTTATTCGTTGGGCCAGGTGGCCTATCCGCCTCTGATCTAGAACCTGACTCCTCAAATGCCAGAATATATTGAATCAGCTACAGTTTTTTTGTGGTAGTCAAGTAGACTTTAAAAACACGGCATATTAAAACATCGCTTCCCCTTATATATAGCTAATAGGCTCTCTCGTCATACTTCAATGAAATAATAACATTTCGTCGTCGCATTTAACAACTTACAGGAAGTCACGCAACTTAAAAACAAAAAGGATTTCCTTAACGACACACACGATCTTCATTTAAAATAGTCTCGACACCGTGTTGCATGGATGAGTAGGCCTACTCTCTAAACCAATTCTCGGTTGGCTGCTACTTAAGAAATTAAAACGGCAGGTAAAAAAAAGGCCTAAAATATAAATCGGTCAATATGTGGTTGAGAAGGTTATAGAACTGGAATTCCGCTCCTGACAGCAGGACACAAAACCACAAGGGCATATAACAACACAATATTTTTGATTTTCGAGAGGTAATTCCTCTCTTGGTCACAAAACACAAATGAAACACCATAAAAACTCCTAAACATGAAAGAGACACCCCCAATTAGTAAGCACTAATTGGGGCTCACTAATTGGGGGTGTCTCTTTCATGTTTAGGAGTTTTTATGGTGTTTCATTTGTGTTTTGCGACCAAGAGAGGAATTACCTCTCGAAAATTAAAAATATTGTGTTGTTATATGCCATTGTGGTTTTGTGTCCTGCTGTCAGGAGCGGAATTCCAGGGCTATAGGCCTAAAAGCTAACAATTAACGCCTAAAATCTAAAACTATAGGCCTAAAGCTAACAAATATTTAACCGGCAATTGTGATGTTTACTACGTTTAGATTACATAATAGAGACTACAGTGCGTGATAGAGCTCGCCACAACGTTTTAGTTGAAAAAGTGGTGGAAGTGTACAGAACACCGGTTGCGACTAGGTTGTCGCCGGAGTAGCTTGTTTAATGATGAGATGTCACTATAACATGCGTTCGTTTCTTGCTCAAGAATGCGGAACACAAAACCCAAAAAGGTGGGTTTCACTATTTCTATTTCACTCTCCAGGAAAAAAAATCATGAATTGTGGACGGAAATACAATACAACTAATTATTAAGACTTCAGGAACTCCAATGATGTACAAGTCCCACCCACAAAAGCATCGGACGAGCATAACAAAACCCATAAACAAGCTAACGTGATTTTAAATCACTGTACAAAACCAGTAACGTTTGGCTCTACGTCACAATGAGGAAGTTGGCTTAATGATTAAACCTGCCTTCGTCGCAGTATTAAACCTAAAGGTACAACGTTCTTTCACCATCGTAAAATAATTCCAGCGACGATACGTACAGTTATCGTATTTAAATGCGGTACTTAAGCTGGAAATAAGCCGTAAACAGCGAACATATTACGCCGGCTAGAAACAGACAGTAAGCCACCTTTAAACACGTACGTTTCCATCAAAGTGAAATGACCCGGATTCAAACTGGTGAACCAGTCCAGTGCCACGTAACGGGCGGTATCGACAAGTTCGATTTCGAAGTATCGGGGGTCAACCAACAAATTATGGGAAAAAGTTAAGGAAAGAAACTGTTTAATTTTAAACACATTTCAGGCATGAAAATCCCTGTTAGTTGAAAACGAGGAAAGCCGCCAGATTATTAGGGTTTTTTTAATGCATTTTTACGAGTTTACAGAGCTTAAAATCCCGAAAGTCTGCTGTTAAGGAGGAAGTCTTTCGTCCCTGTCAACACTACAAAAACGCTATGTTTTGAAAGACTTCTCGTTGCAATGCGGTTTGCAAAATGCGTTTGTGTGTTTTCTCAGCTGAAACTGTTTTTTAGACGTGTTGAAATGTGTTTTTACAGGGTGCTGCTGTTTTTAAACAGCGGACAGTAGGCAGAATTCACCACTGGTGACAGTTTTAACTCAATAAACAAGAAGCCTTTCTTTCATCTATTCAAGTCGCAAAACTTGTGCAGCCATTTATTGTGCACGTTGTGTGACAAGTTGTGTGACAAGTTGTGTGACAAGTTGTGTGACAAGTTGTGTGACTCCACTGGAATGGATGAAAGGCTTCTGGTTATATGAATAAAACTTGGCACTAGTGAATGTCTCTGAAAAATAAGACTTACTAGCCAAATCATTCGCTAATTCGCTCACGCAATTGGCGTCGATTCATGCTTCACGTCATTCCTTTGATCTCAAGCATCACAAAATCGATGGATACTGTATTCAAATAAGCGAAAAACTGCTTGTGACGTCATAGTATTATCAGAAAAAAACCTTATTTTGGAAGGTCGAAGTTTGTTCAGGCAAATAAAACTTAACCCAATAATACGATGACATCTTGAGCAGTTTTTCGCGTATTTGAGGGTGAAAATATCAAGTTACTGCAATGAAAATAGGCCTATTCGAAGTGTAATTGAATAAACTTTCATTTGGTGCTACCTTCATCTTTGTAGGTGCCTTAGTTCAAGAGGAGTAGAGGTACAAAACACGCACATCGTACGTTATTAACGATGTACGATGCTTTTTTTTTCTTCTTGTAGATATTTCTGTATCGTGCAACAGCAAAAAAAAAATAAGAAAAATGTGAAAACCCAATGTGTATCGGTTACCTCAAAAAAATGTTTTAAATACACCACTCCGTCATGACGCAAACACCTTCGTAATAAACCTATTTTCGTATAACCAGATTGCACTACATACGAGTGTTTGTAAAACGATACAGGCTGTAAAATAATAAAAAAAAATGCGATTCCAAATTTACGAGCAGGAATTTTTTTTTTTGGGGGGGGGGGGAGGGGAGTAAAAGATAAGGAAAGGCGCAGTAGAAGTAAAGAAGGAAGGTAAGCATAGGAAGGGAAAGAGAAGACCCAGCCAGGTCTCTCCCAATAATAAATACCTTGCAAAAATGAGTAAGATTAGACCACATTTCCTGGGCGATTATGTCTGCATTTTTCATGATTTACAAGTCATTTATGGCGATAAGAACGGGACGGGCGGGTAGGCGGGGGGGGGGGGGGGATTTCGAGAGAAAAGGTTGGACCTCCGGCATCGCTTTTTTGCCAGCTGGTATATGAACCCAAGACGCCCGTGAAAGGTTCGTATCGGCCTGGGGGCAAAACCGCGCTCCCAACAACAACAAACAAACAACAATAACAACACAAGACGCTTACGACAAACAAAAACAGAAAACAAACGCCGACGATCAGTAAACACACTTATTAATTTTAAATAAAAACAAAAGAAAAGAAAATTTCTTCACGTGGTTAAAAAGGGGTTTGAAGTACAAACAAACAATTTCTGTCTTCGTAAGAAGGGCGTCGTTTTGTTTTTATTGTCGTTTAACGAAAGGTTCGGGGAGGGGGGATATCACTTAGATTTGCTAGTTCTCCCTAAACCGTCTTAGCCAAACGACAGACTAAAACTTGAGAATTAGAGGTTTAGACAGAAAATAAATAAAAACACTGTACTAAGGAAAGCCACGCAAAAATAAACATTGGTTTACGGGCTCGTACGGGTGTCTTAAATCACCAAGGGTCTAATTTTTTTTTAGGTTTGATTTTTGGCGCCACCAAAAAAATGTCTATTTTTGCTAATCTTTGAGCAATTTTCACATTCCAATTCCACATTTTCACATTTCAATACTACATCATTTCAACATCGTCGAACGACCCACTTTTTTCATGCAATTTTCGAGCATATTTCAAACCTCTTATCTCAAACTACTGCTAAATTATTTAGCAAAACTAAATAAACATTACACCAGGATATGGCACAAATAGCACATTAACGAAATTTTTCTTTCCGGGCTGACTATACATACGCTACTAGCTTTGATCTTTTATATTTCAAAGGAATGCAATATGTTTAATATTTTAAAAATAAAAATTAAAATGTATGTTGAACTGTGCTTGACTAAAACCCCCTGTCCATATAACCAGCGATGACACATTAAAAGCCATACACGCTTTTCAAGAAACATTGGAAAATGCACAAAAAATTGGAAAACACTGGCAAATGCTCTAAAAATTGAAAACGTTGGAAAACGGACTAAAAATTGAAAGTTTTGGTAAATGGACTAAAAATTGGCAAACATTGGAAAATACACTAAAATAGGAAAATATTGGGAAAATCCACTAACAATTAATTGGAAAATACTAAAAATTGCAATAAAATTGGAAAAATATTGAAAATTGCAATGAAAATAGGAAACCATTGCATAATGCACTAGGTTTATAATTGGAAAGCACTTTGGAAACGTTGGAAAGCATTCGTTCGACGTTTTGGTGCGAAACAGCAGCGTTTTCAAGGAAAAGGACATTTTCCCAACAACAACCAAATAATGTAACACAATAAAATTTACACATAACATAATCCAATGAACTGTAATCTAGGTTGTCGTGTTGGTGTAACGAAAATGTGCAGGATGCAATCGCCGGAAACAAGTAATCGAAAAAAATAAATAAACGGAAATGAGGAACGGCCAAATTCAAATAGCGAAACCACGACGAACAGCGTCGGCTGAAAGGGAGTTTGATATACAAGGCTAGTGGACCCACGAGAAACGTAAAGCTAGATGAACGGTTCGCTTCGGTATAAACTAATGTTATTACATACACCGAGTAATTAGGATATCCGTAATTCTATTGTATGCCTAATTATATCCACAAACCATCAAGTGCGAAAATTTACGCAAACAACCGCGCGATTTTCCTGAAAGCGTTTTAGAAAAAACATGAGTATGGATGGAGTGCGGTTATATCAAACTTCATCTATATGAACTGGGTTGTTGTATTGTTTTATAGCGTAATGTTGGTGTTACTGTACACCATCTCTCCAAATCACTAGATGAAAACGAAACATACTCAACCGAAAAATCAGAATTTGCAGGTTTTTTTTTTGTCTTTTCCTGTAAGGTAAGCGTGCGATTTGGCTAAAGTTTCCCTAGCCGCATACAAGCCTCACCTGACAATTCCATAACCTATCTCAATTGAAATCGAACGTGACAATTACGTCACTTGAGCTGATGATTAATCCCATTTGTTCCATATGTAGCTGCGTCGTTGCATTTGTTGAGAAATATTCATGGATTAATAAAATGTCGGTGTGATTGCTCATTTAACAGAAACGTTAATCACATTAAGGCACAGCCAGCCACTTTTGGCTTGAAATGTAAATTCACATTACGCGTAATTCAGTTATGCGTAAGCTCAACGATTTACGGCTCGTATGGAGAGTGTTCAAAATACTGGGCTCCACCAGGAATATATAAATAACGCAGGGTCGAGGAGTGACGATTCTAGTTTTATATGTATCACGTGCTACAGTCACCCATCCAAATTCCCTATGGGAGCCAGACTTCGACACTTTCTGCCTGCCTGGCAAAAACTAACAACCAACCCGGAAATTCTCTCAATCATACAGCACGGTTTTCAGCCAATTTTCAGTTCCAGACCAGTCTTAGCCTCAACCCCACCTTGGCATTTTGCACCCCTAACCAGCTAAGGCATCTCATCAGAAATCCAATCCCTGTTGATCAAGGAAGCAATTCAAGAATTGCCCGAATCCAGGTCCGGGGTTCTACATCTCCATTTTTTCCTATGCCCCAAGAAATCCGGCAGCAATCGCCTAATCTTCAACTTAAAACCACTGAACAAACTAATGGTCAACGGTCACTTCAACATGGAAACATTAGAATCCATCCGCCATTCCTTGAAGCAAAACGACTGGACAATTTCAATGACCTGGAGGACGCTTACCTTCACGTCCTGCTACATCCTCAGTTCAACATATGTTCCACTTCATGTTCAATCAGAAAGTTTTCGAATTCCGTTGCCTCCCATTCGGACTGAACGTTGCCCCCAGAATCTTCACCCTCATTCTGAAACCCATTCTGGCAAGACTTCACCAACTTCAAATTCAAGCAAGCAACTACTTGGACGACTGGACACTAACCAACTAAAGCCACCTGAAGTTAGAAGCCGACAGGGACCTCACAATCAATCTTCTCAACCAACTCGTCTTCGGAGTGAACCTAGCAAAATCAAGACTGGTATCTGCACAAGTTTTCATTTTTCTAGGGGTTTCATTCAATCTAAAATCTGCAACAGTAATGCCTCCTCCAGACGAGATGGAAGACCTCATCAACCATGCTTGTCTCTTCAGACAGAAGCCCTCCCACTCTCTCAGAGAAGTGAACTCTTTAATAGGGAAATTGGACTCCATGGCAAATCTTGTATCATGCGGACACTGGAAGGTCAGACACTTTCACCACCATCAAATCGACAAATGGGGAGCTATTTAAGACCGCCCGGACCACCAACAACATCTAGATCAGGACTTCCCCTTCGAATCCCTGCTCTGGTGGTCAGACATCAAAAACCCATCACAATCCGTTCCTCTCCACGAACCTCTTCCAAATCTCCTACTCTTGATGGGCATATCTCAGGAGGGCTGGGGAACCCACATCGGCAATCACGAAATATCTTGCCTCTGGTCTCCATGGGATCAAAAACACATCAACATCCTGGAACAACTCAAAACTGTCCTAAATGCTCTCCAACATTTCAACACCAAGTCAAGAACCACAACTGCAGTTGCCTATATCCGGAAAGAAAGCGGAACGAAATCACGCAGACTCCACGGACGTCCTCTGCCATTCTTCAGCTCTGCATCAAACTCAACGTCACATTACTCCCACTACACATCCCACAGAACAGGAATGTAATTGCAGACTCTCTATCTCTCCGAAACCCTCCAACGGGCAAATGGACCCTCAAGAAATCCATTTTCGAATATCTCTTCAACATCTCGGGTACCAACATGTCAGACCTGTTTGCCTTGAGGCACAATGCCAGACTTCCCCACTTCATCAGTCCAGTCACAGGGCGAACGGGCAACCGCAGTAGATGCCCTGCCCTTCCAGTGGCAGAACCTTTAAGCCTCTCTTTTTCCACCCTTCAAGCTTATACCACTGGTTCTAGAGAAGATAGATCTTTCTCAAAGCCTCTTCCTCCTGATCGCACCCTTCTGGCCATTCGCAGCATGGTTTCCTCATCTGCTAAACCTCACAGTCGACACTCCAAGAAGTCTACCCCTTCTACCAGATCTAACACAACAGAAAGGGACCAAACTCCACCCAAACCTAAATTCTCTAAACCTTCACGGGTGACTGCTATCACCAAGCTTTTTAAGAAGGCTGGAATTCACGAAGAAGAGGCCAATCGCATTGCCAGCAAAGCAATCAGAGACACTATCTGAATCTGCGACAGCCATCAGACTAAGTGCTTTCATTGGTGTGACAAAAGGAAAGTTAATCCATTCAATCCCCCTCTACCAGACCACCTGAAGTTCCTCAATGACATCTTCAAAGAAGGACTGAAGGGTTCTACGATTTTAGTCTACCGCTCCGCACTAAACTCCGTTTTCAAAATGGCAAATAACACCTCTCCTCTCGAAGACTACTGGATTTCCGCACTTATCAAATCTTTCGAGATCGAACACCCAGTAACAAGACTCTTGTTTCCCGATTGGGACCGTACTGTCGTCCTCCAATCGCTTGTGCTACCTCCCTATGAACCTATGCAAAACAGTTCAATCCACTTCCTAACACTCAAAACTGTCTTTCTAGTCACCCTGGCAGCAAGTCTACGTTGCAGTGAAACCCGAGCTCTCGCCACAGATCCGAGCTCTCGCCACAGATCCGAGCTCTCGCCACAGCATACAGAATCTTCGCTACGGAGTTCTCTGCAGTCACCTTACTACCTCGAGCCAGTTTTTGAGCCAAAACTCAAAAACCATTCAAACAATCAAAACCAATCATCATACCCACCTCAACGAAAATACTTGGCAATGAACCTGAACGCCACCTACGCCCTGTCCCCGCGCTCCACTTCTATGTAACCAGAACCGAACAGGATGAAATTCGGGAAGGAAGGAACCAACTCTTCCTCCCCTTGTCAAGAACTCGGTTGAAACTTCTGCGGCAACAATAGCAAAATGGATCAAGAAAACCATTCATGCAGCCTACGATAATCACGGCAGCGCCAGTGACGGCATGAGAGTGATGGCGCACGAGTTTCGGGCAACATCGCCAGCTTGGGCACACCATAACGCTTTCAATTTCCAATTCAAGACATCTTTTTTCTGCAGCATCTTGGAGAAGCATTTCCGTCTTCACCCCTCACTACTTGAGAGCCATGACGAAACAAGCTAATGGACTACATTGTCTGGGCCCCATAGTAGCAGCCAGAAGTGTGGTCAACCCGCTTAAGCACTCAGAACGAAGAAGAAGCAAGAAGGACCTCACCTCTAAAAACGGATTTTGGCTCGATATTTAACCCGATAAGGGCACCCGTTTTAAAAGGTTAGTAACCCCGGGAATACAGCCACGCTGCGCTCCCAATGAAGTTGCCTCCGATAACTTCGAGGTAGCCTTAGAATGCCTTAGGCCCAGAAAACACAAAAAGACTAAAATACCAGGTCCTGCACCTGGTTGATTTTGGTTTTTATTGCCTAACTGAAAATATACATTACCTTTTTTTATAGCAGTTTTCCCCCTTTTGAGCTTATTTCCCAGAACTTTGAAGGTTGGCTTCCCTGCTGGGCTCGTAATAGTTCTGCGCATGCGCAAGCTTGGGTCAGTCTATATAAGCAGACTGCGCAAGCCGAACCACGTCATTTCTCCCAATTCCAGAACCTAGTTCATGGCGGGGAGGCTGGGCGGGATGAAAGGTAATGTATATTTTCAATTAGGCAACAAAAACTAAAATCAACCAGGTGCAAGTCCTGGTATTTTAGTCTTTTTATAGCTGATGAAAATATACATTACCTTTTTAATAGCAGACTTTGTCACCTAGGAGGAGGGACTAGGTCGGAGCGTCCCGCCTTACGAGCCAGCACCCCAAAGGAACCAGTCCCATAGAAGACAACCTTAGAGCCAAAACCATACCCACAGCGGAACATGACAGCCTATTTTGTAGAGGTTAAGGGTGGGAACTGCAAAGATAATTCTTCAGTTTGGATAAAAGATAACAGTTCCGCATTAAGGGGTCTTACACCCTGCGGGGGGGGGGGGGGGGGGCCAAGGTAAACAAGTAATATTACACAAAATCTGCTCACCTTGTTGGGTAGGACAGCCGACGAATCTTGAGGAGTGATGCTGGAACAGGAACTGGTAGTCGGTTATAGATGGCAACGGATGGTGGTAACCGTGAGGGAACCCGAGTCGTTGAGTTGGACACAACAGTGAACTTGGTAGGGATCGTACTCGGTAATAGCAACAGGCGCTGTCTTCTCTTCTAGTTCTTCTCCCCTTCTTTTTTTATTGCACATGATGTGTGATGTCGGAAAGAAGGGTGGCCGGGAGATAAATGTGTCAATGGCAACGTGGAGAGAAATTGGCGAAGACATGTACTCCGCAGGTCGCTTGTGTGACGAAGAGGCCAGTGGAACAGATGCTTCGCGAGTCCGAAAAGAAGCGGGTTGTGGAGGCAAGTTTAATTATTGTAGGATTCGAAAACCAAAAGCCGCTCCGCTGGCCCGTGATCGGCATGGGGAACAGGGAGGATCCCGGGAAGGTATGGCAGAGTGGGGATAGATGCCATGAAACACAGGAACAAAGCTAGGTGCGTCATATTGCCATACCGAGTAGCTGGAAATGGTTAGCGTATGTTTTGATGAGGCGTCAGTCCATGTAAGCAATCGTGCGTCGGAAGTTGGAGAATGTGACGTGGTTGCAGAAGGGTCTAGGAATGGAGAGGGCAACGGTGAAGGGGCGGTGTTGTGTAACTCGGCAACCGAAGGGGATGGTTCCTGTGAAGAAGAGGAGGGAATCGTTGGCGATCGAAATTGAGTGGTTGACGGGGCATTAAGCATCCGACGGATGTGCACAATAGTAAGCCCTCCATGGAGGAGAAGTTGGGGTTGGTGACACCCAACGATGATTGTTCTTAAGTAAAGTGTAATTAACACGAAGGCTGTGGTACTTTCTTCGCATAACCTCGAGTTCGTTGCTGTAAGCTTCGTTGGTCGCCCGTAGCACCGCATTTTCAGCTCGAATGTCATCTGCGACGGAGGCAGAGGCTTGAAGAGTGGCAAGCGAAGCTGTGGAGGCACGAAGAGAAGCAAGGTCACCCAGCGAATCGCCCGGTGAAAGATAGCACAAAACTGATATTGAAATCCAAATTTTCAAGTTCACGGGCAGAGAGATGAACGCCGCGGAAGAGTGCTTCTCACGGCGACACGGCGAATGGCAACTCTGATAAGAGCAGAAGTCAGTGACAAGTGGCAATCGGCAACCTAGGTCGCGGTGGGATCGAGTGGGAAAGACGTGCTGAAGTAGAAGGAGCTCGGTGGTGTGAGGGAACGAAACGCTACTCGTTCCTAAGCATCAATCGTGCAGCTGACAGGATTTCATAGTACGGTAGTGACGAGTGATGGGGAGGTTACAGCAGGCAACCGTGATAAAACAGAACATTGTGAAGGTCATAAAAATGGAGAATCTAGAGAGTTGGTAATCGATAACCGGTAAACATTACGGCAGCGTGAACGTGGAAGCAGCAACCGGGAGACAGAGGATTTGCGGGGAATTTTCGGGAACCTGGCAGAATTGGGGACCAGGTGTGTTTAGGCAACCATAGTAAAAGATGTGAAACGCTTAATGATTTGCGTGTCATTCTTGTGGCGAGGGCCATGCTAATCTTCTCTGTATTGCTCCAATATTTCGAAAAGTACTGGCCGAAGCAGGTACTGGATTTAGATTTATGTGTGTGGGTCTGAGTTCTCCCTAAACGGGAGATTTGACAGAGAGGTGTGGACGCGATTCAAGGTGCAGGCAGGCTCCTAACTGAGGATGTGGGTAGAGGGCGGCTTGTGTGGCAACTGGAAAAAAGGCAACCGTGTGTGATCGACGGCATTTTTTTTTTTGGAAGGTAATCGGGAATTGGAGGTAATCAGAGGTTACGTGATACTGAGTGAAGGGGATTGGGGATCCGACGTGGTACCAGCCAAAGTCTGAAGTTGGTAAACGAGGAGTAAGATGGGAACCGTAGAGGTAGCAGGGAACCGGAGGGTAACCGGGAACTGTAGGTAATCGGGAATCGTAGAGTCAATCGGGAACCGCACGTCCGAAGTTGTGGCGTGTGAGGTGGTCAGACAAAATGTCGGTGATTATTGTCCATGGACAGGGTCGTTACACGTTGACGATTCCAAATGTGTACGTAGCTCGTGGCGTTGTTGGTACAATATTGCTGTTATTGTTGTTGTGTTGTTGTTTTTTAATTTTTTTTTTTAATTTTGTATAATTCCAACAAGGGATGGCGTTGCTATAGGGGATTGGGAGGGGAACGTGGTACCGGCGGGGTGATGTTGTCAGTACAAGATGAAGGTGAGGAACCGGTGGATGAACAAGAAACGGGCAAAGTTAAAATCTTGGGGCTGCGTGTTGAAGTGAGACGTTTGATACCGGCAACGAATGGCTTGTAGGATCGGACAATGCGTGAAGACCGAGGCCCAAGAGGTATAAAGGGAGGGGGGGATTTGATCCCCCGAGAAGAGTATAGGTAACGTCAATTCTATCATCCCAATCTTCAGAGCAGAACAAATCGTCATTGGAAACCGGGTGTAAAGGTGCAGAAGTGCTGGCAAAGAACAGGTAACCGGTGAACTGGATGGGACACAGAAGGTGCGCTTGAAGACCGGAAAGGGAAATGGTAGGGGGTTTGCACACGGCGGATTGAACCGGGGTGGGCGTGGAGAGTCGGATCCAAGGGGAACCGAAGTAACCGGTGAGGGCAGGATCGGTAGAGCGTGGGTACGTGGCGACAGGCTGAGTCTGTGTGCTGGACGGGAACGATAAGACGCTAAACCTCTTGGTCGGAAGGCTCCCCCCCCCTGTTCGCTTCCAAGCAAGGGGAATGCAGAAACAAGATGTGGAAAGGCAGGTGATAATGGATCATGAGATGGACGTAGGACGACGACCCGGGTTGATGGATTCTGTCCGCGCCGACTGGGAAATGTGAAGACGGAGGATTGGTAGGGAATCTGCCGGCTGGGGATCGTTATAGTCTAAGGGAGGCGGAACGGGAACCGTGTCGGAAGCAAGACAGTCAGGAGGAGGTAACCGGGGAACCGGCAATCGACGCATCCATGGGAGGCAACCGTAGTTGGTAATCGATGGCACGCGTTCCTCTTCTATCTTCGGAAAAGCTCAAGGGTGATCACGCTAGCGTGAGCGCCCTAGGAGAAATGCTGTGGTTCGGCTTGCGCAGACTCCTTATATAGACTGACCCAAGCATGCGCATGCACAGCACTATTACGAGCCCAGCAGGGAAGCCAACCTTCAAACTTCTAGGGAAATAAGCTCAAAAGGGGGGAAACTGCTATATAAAAGGTAACGCATATTTTCATCGGCTATAAAAACACATGCTTTGTAGCATACCTCGCTGCAAGAACTCAATTATACGCCTACAGTATTTAAAATCACACGAATCGGTAGCTTCAGACATAAAGTGAACTACTTTAAAACTTTGCAAAATGCAACTTCGGAATTTAACTCGGTGGGACAACTCGAGCCCGTTCACATCTCAAAATTGACAACAAATATGCTATGCCGTCCCACAACAAGGACTTGTAAAGGATACCCGCCACGCATTTTCACCGTTCAGAGTTGTGATATCAAACGTCAATTAAGTAAGGCCAAGTTAATCCTATACCGACGAAGACTTCAAACGTTGAATTAAATTACTAAAATTTATGCATTAGATTTTCAGTAATTTAATTCAACGTTTGAAGTCTTCGTCGGTGGGATTAGATTGGTGTTACTTAATTGACGTTTGATATCACGACTTCTGAACGGCGATAATGCTTGGCGGGAATCCTTCACACGTCCGTGTATTGGAGCAACGGTACATTTTTGTTGTAGTTTCCTTTTGCTGTTCGTTTTTGCAAATCTTGACTTACATTTATTATTCGGTGAGATTAACTTGGCGTGTCTTAACTGGTCTTTGATATCACGACCTTAAAAGGCAAAAAAAGCTCGGCAGGAATCTTCAAATTTGTTTTGGGAAGTTTCTAATGTGCACGTAAAGTTTCGTATTAATAAATATCAATTCTGCTAAAATGCACAATATTTCTTAGCGAAAGAGCTGTCTAGTTAAAAGATTTTTCGAATCATCTGAATCGATATGCTCCGGATCAACTTACTGGACTTTAACCTATCTAAGCTTTTCTGTGACGGTCGAGGCAGTGGTTCACAGCCAATGGGAATTTGGCTGTCACAGTACAAACATGTGGTCATAATAACACATTATAGCCTGCCATACCGAACGATTTTTACACGTTCTTAGCTGAAAAACACATAAAAGCATCTTACAAACAGCATGAGGCGCTGAGACAAAACCGTTCAAAAACTATCCTTTACAATTATAGTGTTTGCAAACGTGAAATGCTTTTACAATAAAACACTACAGCGTTGAATTTGCAACACGTTATTGCTTAAAAATAGTGACGGAAGTGTTAAAAATAATGATGTGATTATTTTACAAGACAAACTAAACACAGCCGTTTTCGTTGAACACATTTTTTAAAAACACGCGCCTGATATCACTACTTTATATGGCGAAACCTTGATGAGTCCCTTTACCCTTATGGGGTTTTTGTATATGATGTGTTTTACGCACGTGTTCATGAAGAGCCACAAATTGTATTTCCAACGGGTTTCGTGCGCGCATCCCTGTATGTATTTTCATGCTTTTTCAGCTCATGCCATTTAAAACACGCTTTTCCCCAGCTAAAACTGTCCGTCTAAAAACGTTTTCTAGGTTTGTTCTAAAATGTGTTTTTTTTAAACATGTTTTTACAGTGTGGATTATTTACCTGCAATAAGTTTCATTGACACTGTAGGCCTAGAAAGCTTCCAAATTTCTGTGACTTTGTCGCCAAATCCTTTCACGTGTCTCTTCGCTGAACTTGGGCAGCCTATTTAGCTTTAAACGGTAATTTTTTTTCTGAGGGTCTGGGGGGAGAGAGGATACTAGATTTCACTGCTTAGTTTTGGAAAATCACATCCGTCTTCGTACTAAGTCGGCTTCGTATTCCGTTCGTCGGAGTTAGTTAGGCCTAAAGTCGTGGCCGCGCGCAGACCAAGGACTGTCACCCCAATAAAACATGATATTATGACACAACTTCAACTGCACGATATCCACCGAAGATATCGCTACGCATCACAAATTTACCCAACTGCAGGTGACAATCATATATCATATATACATGCTATATTCTCTGCCACAGTGCAGTCACAAAGCTATACAATCATTCAAACAACACCTCCCGAAGAAATGTAAAACGGCGTAACGCTGGCACCCAAATTTAACCCAATAAAATTTGTTGAAAACAGAAGCGTGCACAGTCCCCAAGGAGGGCAGGGCCAACGTTTAGCAAAAGAGCACGATAAGTTTTAGTAGGCCTTTTTTCCGGTGACCTTTTTTTATTTATATTTTTTTCCGCCTTCTAGCTCTTCTGCCCCTTTTTTATTGTCCTTGTAGGCATTTTTAGGCCTATTTTACGCTTTTTTTGGTCCCTTCTCGGAAACTGCACCAGCAAATGTCGACATAAAAGGTTATTTCATTTTACGAAAAGGACATTTGCCCCCCCCCCCCCCCTCCTGTGCACGCTACTGGTTGAAAACCCCCACCCATGAGAAAAACTTATAATTTTTTTTATTGTTTTAGAATTTCTAATCGGCAAATTTTTGCCGCCACGCAAATTTTCGTAAAAATGTCGTTTGTTAGGCTAACTTAGTCTAATAGTAGGCCTATTTCTTTAAAACAGAAGCAGACTAGCAGAGAAAGCATTACAGTAAGCTGAAAATTAAATTGTCAGCGTTTATGGTATAAATAAAAATAAATTAGTCCAATACGATCCCTGCACCAGTCATAAACGGGTACACTTTAGTAAACACATTTCAATGCAGATATTATGCCTGGGCGGCGCATTAAAATATCCATAAAATATCATCAATACTATAAAAAAAAAGGCAGAAGTCTGACCTGTCTTAGTTTCTCAACTATATCACACAATTTATTTATCGTGTATGCGTATTTAGTACCTGTCATAAATACTTAATGCTTCTAACGAAAAATGCGGCCTTGCACCAGCCACTTGGTTTGTGTTAAAGGCTTGACATGTTTTAAAGTATACCAGTTTATGTCGTAAGAGCGATCAGAAAGATCACAACACGTGTTAGCCTACCTTATTATCGTTTTATTATAGCGTAAAATCTGTATTTACTGTCAGTAGTGCACATGCAAGTAAAGTGACCTCGTAAATTCCTTCTTCATAGCGTATGATAAAATAGCCTAAAGGAGCAACGTTTCACAAATTTCTGTGCACATTAGCCTATCAAGCAGAAGCTTAAAAGCCTAAATCCAAAGCCAGAAACTTAAAGAGGCTAACTTCAAAGTCAGAAGCTAAAATCAGAAACTTAAGAGGCTAATTCCAAAGCCAGAAATTCAAGAGGCTAACTCCAAAGCCAGAAACTTAAGAGGCTAACTTTACAGCCATAAACTGAAGAGACTAACGTCTACGCTAGAAACTTAAACCAGAAACTTAAGAGGCTAACTTCAAAGCCAGGATTTTAAGAGGCTAATTCCAAAGCCAGAAATTCAAGAGGCTAACTCCAAAGCCAGAAACTTAAAGACGCTAACTTCAAAATCAGAAACTAAAGCCAGAAACTTAAGAGGCTAATTTCAAAGCCAGAAACTGAAGAGACTAACTCCAAAGCCAGAAACTTAAAGAGGCTAACTTCAAAGTCAGAAACTAAAGCCAGAAACTTAAGAGGCTAAACTTCAAAGCCATAAACTGAAGAGACTAACTTCTACCCTAGAAACTTAAACCAGAAACTTAAGAGGCTAACTTCAAAGCCAGGATCTTAAAAGGCTAATTCCAAAGCCAAAAATTCAAGAGGCTAATTGCAAAGCCAGAAACTTAAGAGGTTTTTCAAAGCCAAGAAACCTACATACAAAAAGAACAATAAAATCTGTTGCATATAGGCCTACACCGTTTTTTACAATACTGATGAATATGAGATTTACCAATTTTAGTACCATTTCTTGTCACTAAAGATGCCGTTGTTAACAGTGTTAACCGATTTAACATATATCAGTATACATTTTTTTCCCTAAAAAGCACAAACATTTAATCGCAAAAGGCAAAGCTACGACTTCCGAAAAATGCGCGAGTTCTTTAAATTGCAATTAGGTTAACACACTTTGCTAATAACGGCATCTAGTGGGGGAAAATGGTGCTAAAATTGGTAAATCTCGCATTCTTTGATTTTATTGTTTAAAATACCGTATGCCAACGGATTCAATTGTTCTTTCGGTATTTGAGAGTATTTAAACAAGGCATACTGTTGTAATTAAAAAAGGTGTCCGAAACATCACCCTATAAACTGTCCTTTAACAGTCGTTAAGTCCAAAGCCAGAATTCCTTCTTAAAGGTGCAGCACGGTAGAATCTTCGAGCAATATAAAAAAAATAGCGGTAAACTAACAAATTGGAACAACACTATTCGCAGCAGCGCCGCGATTTTCATAACTAAAACGAGATTACGTGACCCACATCAGCCTATTGGATGACGGAGAATCGGGAACGTGGATGCTGTGTTTAGAATATGGGCAACGCTATCGAAATACGTCTTTCTTTTTCGTTGAATGGTTTTGGTTTCTGTGAAATGCTAAAGTTTTCAGCATTTTGCAGTGTTTTTATTTGGCATCTATTATGACCCAAGTTGTGTTTAAAAAAAGTCATGTACATCCGACACTACCGCGTAAGCTTTTAGCTAAGCGTTATGAACGATTTTTTTTTAATATAATTTTTTCCTAATTTATTTTATTTTATTTTATTAAAACAGCTAAGCGTTTTAGCGAATTCAAAACAAAATAGAAGTGAAATAGCAACAACGAATTCTGAAAATTCAGAAAACAGAAAATCTGAACAACAACAAAAAAATCCCATATTCGCTCGAGATCGCAAAACTGGAATTCCGAAAAATTCAGCTAAATGTGTTCAATAACCCAGACCTAATAAAAAAAAAAACAGTGGGGTGAATAGCTGTGTCAGGGAATCCCCCCCCCCCAATTCCCCGTCACAAAATCTTCGGGGAAAACATCGGGGAATTTACGATTTTCTTACGATTTTCATACTTCTCTATTTTTCAAGCGAAGCCATACCTTACGCCAAGCAAGAAAAATAATCGCACAGTAAAAACAAAGTAGTAATGAAATAGTAACAAGGAATTCGGAAATGACAAGAAAAAAATAGCCCATCTGAACCAACAAAATTTCCATCCTGGATGCATTTTGACCAGGGGTAAGCCGGTTTCAACCGGGTCATTGGATGAGAGAGTATCAGCTCTGGTAATCCGATGTACAATCATCGACTAAACTAGCAATCCTCGAGTAATTCCGCAGTATTTCTTTGCAATCATCGGGTAATTCTAGTAAACCGATGAGATTCAATGGTATTCCGTGGTTATCTTCAGTAATCCTCGGTATTTTCACGTTATCTGATAAGCGGAAATTCAGGAAAAACAGGGATAATCCGGAAGCAATCTGAAACAGCCCACGTCGTGATCCGGTAATCCAACGTATTCCTTGTATTAATTCAGTCATCGAAAATAACCAATGTAGTAATCCAAAGTATTCTCGGAAGAAATCCATTAATTCAAAGAAGTCCTTGTAGTAATCCAGTAATCTAGAATAACCATGTAGTAATCTGAAGCATTCTAGGTAGTGATCCAGTAATTCAAAGTGGTCCTTGTAGTAATCCAGTAATCCAAAATAACCAATGTAGTAATCCAGTAATTCAAAATAACTAAGGTGTATACCAAAGCATTTTCGGTAGTAATCCAGTAATCCAAAATATTCCTTGTAGTAATCCATTCAACCCGAAGTATTCTAGGTAGTAAGCCAGTAATTCAATGTATAGTCTTGATAACATTTCCACATATACAGTTGCCAGCCATTAAGTGACAACAGTTCCGTTCAGAACAAAAAAAATTCCTGCACAACGTAACACACTTAATATGCAAAAAAAAAAAAACTCTTGCACTTGCAAAATAGTCTGCAAGTCCCTTTGTTGAAGCTAATGAATAAGCTTCGAAAATAAATCGTAAATTATTTTAGTAAATTTGCTGTTTTCGTGTACGACAAGACTGCAATCCACGCAGGATTCTAGTTCTTTCGCAGTAATCCAGTACATCTCACACAATCTTAAACTTTGCAACAGATAAGCCTAGTTAATATTTTCAGGTAATCCGGGGTTAATCCACTGGCAATCCACGGTTATCCCACGTTTGCAAATAACCCTGTGTGCACTAATTTGAACAGTCCCCCCCCCCCCGGGTCATGGGGGGTCGATCACTGTCAATTTTTACAAGACCAGGCTTTTTCTGTTAAATGTGGCTTTTTCGGTTTGTCGAATGTGACCCGAAATTCAAGGTAAGACGATCAGACCTAATAATACAGGTTACTAGGTCTGATCGTCTTACCCGGAATCACGGATCATATACCCAACGATCTGGTGCACGAGTGACCACAGATAAAAAAAAAAAAACACTGAACATAAAAAGCCTGGCCTTACTTAAAAAAAAAAAACTGTGTGATTAAAAAAAAAACATCATCTTCCTTTTCGTGCATCCTGCACGTAAATAGCTTTTGCAGCACGTCAATATGTTTGAGTATTGTAGCAAAACCATCTCGTACATGAGGGGAGGGGGGGGGGACGGAACCGGAAACTAAACGTGTTTCCAACATTTACACATGTACACATATTTGGATCATACAGGAAAGCAAACATTGACATTTATCATGCACACAATTTTCTGCTTAGTTCTACAGTTTTTTAAATCAAGAATTTCGGCAAAACTTGTACAAGCTGTCTGCTCTGCTGAACCAGGACGGTGTTAAACTAGGACAGTGTTGTTAACCTGGACGGCTTTCGTACATTTGAAAAATGGCCCTAGTTTGTTTCATTAATTCAAGCTCGATCTCAAGGATGCGCAGGTCAACGACACAAGTGTGGGTCACCGGATTCCCCGCCACTCCCCCCCCCCCCCAAAAAAAAACAAATTTCGGGTCACTAATAGCAGCCTATGTTGCCGCTCCACTGGATGGCGCTACTAACTAGCCGACGGAAGTAGTTTTTTCCAAATTCATGGAGTAGTCAGAAAATCACAACAATTCTTCGTTCTCGCTGTTGTTGTCATGCTTGCTTACTAAAGTATTTCGTGTTTAATGTTGTACGCCAACGAAGTTACCATGATTGTTATTCGGCAATGGAGCCTAATGCTAACTCTGCCCCTAAAAAAGTAGAGATTGATTGGTAACTGAATTTGCACTTCCCCTAACTGAAATTTTGCATATAGCTAATAAGAATAGCTGTATGGTTTTCCTCACCTCATTTAAGATTTATTTTCGTGAAAGTAGCTACTACCCCTTGCCACGTATTCCCCCCTTCCCTCCCCCTCAAAAAAATCCTTTACAATCACGGTTCATAACATACTGTACATCAGGCCATATTAAGACTCACGCTAGTGTGCCAGCCGACAAGATTCAACGATAACATTAACGTCTATCGTATCAACATAACATATGAGCATGGCGACAACTTGTGTCGTTTCCAGTTAAGGCAGTTTGGCTCTTTTCAGGCATTTTAGGAAAAAATTAATTAAACGAAAGAAAAGGCTGAAACTTTGTTTGATTGGAAATTTTGGTCGCCTGGCAACTTTAAAGTTCCGATTAAAGTATCCTTTTAGCTGGAAAAATATTAACGTTATTGACACCTTTATTTTTTTCAACAAGAAAACGTGTAGCTGTGCCACTAATCAGAACTTTAAAGTTGCCAGGCGACCAAAATGTCCAGTCGAACGTAGTTTCGGCCTTTTTTGTCGCATGATTAATTGATTATTTTTCCTCAACGGCCTGAAAAGAGCCACACCGCCTTAACACTGTAAACGACACATGTGGCCGCCATGCTCATGTATTATGTTGAGAAGACAGACATTAATATTATCGTTGTTTCTTGGCGGTCAGCACACTAGCGTGTGTCTTAATAATATCGCCTGATGTACAGTATGTTATGAATCGTGATTGCAAAGAAATTTTTTTTTGGGGGGGGGGGGGAAAGGGGGGGGGGGGGCGGAATTTGGCTTTTGAAGCACACTAACTCTTCTTATTTTGTGGCCGATTTTGATCTCAACCCTACTACTCTTCAGGTCCAGAAACTTACAATATATTTTCGTAATGTAATTCTGCAGTATTCTGGGAGAAAAAAAAACGAAACAGAAACCACCTTTTTTCTTACTAACGAAACGGAAGCGATTTAGAAAAAGTGGTACGTAGCAACACAGCAGTTAACAAATATTAGCTTACCTGCAACCTGATAGGTGCCCGTATCCAGAATTAAAACTTTATCCTGATGAATCATCAAATGGGATACGTGTAACCCAACAAATTCACAAGACACCAACGGACGAAATTCACTGCTAACAGCCACCAACGAAAGCCTTACCAACAAGCGCCGTAGATACCGACGCTGCAGCCATACGTATCCAAAGCACCCAAGAACCCCCACCTATTCATTGACGTTTTGTCCGAATAGTAGGCCTATCATGAGAATCAAAGAACTTAAGGCCTAATAAATAATAAAAGTACTTCTCCACTCTGGTTATATAGGAGGGGGTCTTTCGCCATTAGCTTGCAGATGGACACGGGGACAAGAGAATGGGGGTCAGGAGGATTGGGGGGAGGGGGAGTAGAAAGAAAAAGAAGAACCGTCTCTTCGCGTGTATGTCATGCAAACCAGCGTATCCTAATTGAAACGACGGTAAAAATGTACCGACAAAGCCCGAGCTACCAAGGCCAATTAGTTTCGCTCATGCCTCAGATGAAATTGAAGGAAACAAGAAATTGGGAGAGGGGGGAGGGGGCGGCGGGAGCCCTTCTGCGTCTCGGCCACCAAGGTATACCGACGATTCTAGCTGATAGTGAAATCAACTAGGTTTAAGATCGTTAATGTCATAACGTTATTTTTCAAAAGTTAATTTTTTATTTAATTTTTTCTTGTTAGGAGGAAACCAGATGAGTGTTGGATTTGGGAGGAAGGAAGGGGCCGCGCGCGGGAGGACGGCTCCACTGGCCTGGCCGAAGACTTTTTTCCGTGCATACACGACTCACGCAATTACACCAATTTTTTTTCCACACGCTTATCATTTTGAGATTTTCACACGTTTATCATTTTGAGATTTTCCGCTATTTTTTTTAATGAATTTCTTTGATCCTCACGTCAGCCGAAGCAATTTAATGCTTGTGTGGCTAAACCGGCTCAATTTTGAACACTACCAAAGACGAAATATCTGGTAAATGTAGGAGCCAACCAGGGGATTTGAACTGGGAAACCTCCGATTATCGTAGGGGCCGAAAATTAGTCCAAAATTGGCCGGAATAGTTTCCATAGCCGCTGAGGGGGCATGGTAACCTCTCACGCTGCCATGAACGGCAGTCCTGGCAGGGACTTTGCCAAGGTCCCCATTCCAGGGGTTCGATCCCTATCCGCAAACCTCCAGCAACCAGGCAGAGCTCTCTTCAACCAGTAGAACTCAACGTTTCCAACGTGGTTCGTACTCGTCTATAAACTAAATGTTCCAGACTTCCAGGATATTTCCTGGAATTCCCGAGTATCATCCATCAAAGGACGCTGACAAAGCACACAAGCATTGGCGCTGCAATGGCTGCAATTGTTGGTTCCAGCTTAAGTTCTGTAGTGATGGCCCCAAGATGAGCTGGCTTCATCCTCTAAATGAACTTCACCACATCAAGATCGCATTTTTCGGCCAGTCGTTATCAACACTGGCCTTGGATTCTGGAGTCTCTCACCAAATGACCTCGCCGACTTTATCTATTGTATTCGATACAAAGTAATCACTTTCATCTTGCTATGGTAACCATTGTTTCACTGTTCGTGTTGTGACAATAAAACTGCCTTCCATACCTGACTTTCGACCATTGTTCCATCCTCATGTTTCCCAATTAGATCTCAATTATATTCGACCACCATTTTGAATAATTCCTTCTCTCCTTCGCCAGGTTTAGTCACTTCATTATATTAATGACAATTAATTTGTACGCGGTCATTAGCCAGTTATCCCCAAAGGCATACGATTATCTTTCAGGCACGTTTAGCAACGACTTGCCTTTGCATCAATTTAATCGCGATGGCAAAGGGGTCGTTGCCGTGGTAACAACGCTGTCTGAATTAGCTAAATCCCGACATCGTTTGAGTAAATGCTTGCAGTCTTATAATCTGTGACAATAAGATAACAAAAATTCTTCCTGACGAGACAATTTTCCCAATAGTTTCTGAACTCGTATTATTGACAGTTTTCGTTGTGAGCTGGCATAGCTAAAACAGCCGCCATGTTGAAGAAACTTCAGTTGATTTCTCGCTTATAGCTGCGAAAATGCCAAGGCGAGTCGTTGTATAAAAGCGCCCTTATCTGCCACTGACGTCCAGCTATCCCTGGAGTTTTTGTGCACGATATGTTGCGGAATTTTTTTTTTTAACGTTTTTGTTACAACATAAATTGCAAACTGATGTCTGACATATCAAACAGAAGCTCGCCTTTTTCTTACGGGAATTTTCATGACTTTACGTAATTTTCATGTTTTTCAAGCACTTTTCTAGACTGAAATTGTATCTTCGTTTTTGAAGACATTTCAAGGTTTTCAAGAGAACTCTAATGAACCCTGTGTCAATACATTTTGCGAACTCAAATAACTTATAATAAAAAATTTGCCACCAAAATCGACGTAAAAATTTAAATTATTCGAAAACCGCCGCTATAGCCGCCAATAGATGTCGCGTCGCACCGTACAAAGTTGCTACCTCGAAGAACAGACCTCGACGAAATGAACCAGACGACGTGGCGGCCATTTTTTCTACCCCCCTAATATCGTTGTAGAGCGGGCCAGTTAGTTTAGTGGCCATGGCTGGACACAGAAAACTTGAGAGGGAGAGGTACCTTCCAGGGCAAGCAATTTTTGCCATAAGCGGTAGCTGATCAAGTAAGTGCTATTCTACTTGCTGCTATAGTTGCTGCATTATTCCTTCCTCCTTGTCCATTGGTAGAAAGGAAAGGGGGGGGGGGGGACATAATGGTCGTCGTTGTTTACGACGGTTTAGCTTCCTATAGTGTCCGCGGCCTATCTTGAGTGCTCCGCAGAACGAACACAGATAATCGATTGTACGTTTTCAGTAGCAGAGTGCCTTGTTGCTATCCAAGATGGTTACAAAAACAATGGTGGCCATCGATTAAAGCCACGCCCTCCAGGAAGACGTAGCCGCTCACAAAATACTTGCAGGACTCAAGATACACCGCGCACACAATATACTGCAAACTAAGAGTACATTGGTATCAACCAACATTGACAGTTTGTAAAACACTAGAATAAAAGATCATTTTAATACCCTACTGTGCAAAGGCCTTGAAATTGGTTTTCAAATTAGCCTTTCTATGGAAAAAACTCTTGGGTTTCGTCTGTAATGTACGAACCGTGCTGCTTACGCCATTGTTACACCAACAAATGGGGGGCCAGTCCGGGTTTTGAATCCGGGAACTGTTAAATTTGACTGTGTTTAACCCTAACAGTTTATGGTTTTGTTTGTCCACACTTCTGACAACACTTGTTTTTCGGTTTGACGTGGTGGCTTTATTTTACGATGTTTCAGGAGTTAAGTTTGCTGCAGTCTTGGTTCCGCTTGCCAAAACCTTACATTTCTTGATAAAGTGTCTTTAAATGTTGCACTATACTTGGCTTATTGGTGTTTCATTTCGTTTTGGCGACCAAGTTCCTTGCATAAACATAAGCTTTCATAATATTGGGAAGCGGTAGGTAGGAGCAAGCAACCAGCACCAAAAGGCTTCCAAGACAGCTTGTTTATTCGCTGGACCAAGTCATCACATACCTATATAGCTATAGTTGTCAACACAACCGCTTAATAATGCAGAAATCCAACCGTTCTAGCGACAGGACTCTGCCGGCGCTCCAAGCCAGGCTTTGGGCACAAACAAAACGTCGACAGAGACGTCCCTAGATAGCGTGACTCACGAACAGAACGACCGTTTCTTAACATTCAATAACTCAACAAATTACGTCTTACACAAGCCGAGTCACACCGGTCGAAGCTCCGCACGTATTTGACACGAAAAATACTCTTAAAACGTACCGACAAGAAGCGTTTTGGGGTTTAAAAAAAATTGTCGCTGGCTTAAAACATTATGTTGGACCAAATAGAAAAATATCTATCCAAGAGATAGCCTGCCAGAAGTTTCCTCAGACCCCACTAGCTCTTAGCCCCCGCCCCCCCCCCCCCAATCCTGACGAGAATTCGTGTTTCTTCGCACTAATCTTGACGAGCATCGTGTTTCTTCTCACGAATCCTGACGAGAATTCGTGTTTCTTCACACTTCGCACGAAACCTGACGAGAATTCGTGATTCTTCGCACGAATCCTGACGAGAATTCGTGATTCTTCGCATGAATCCTGACGAGAATTCGTGTTTCTTCACATTAATCCTGACGAGAATCGTGTTTCTTCCCACGAATCTTGACGTGAATTCATGTTTCTTCACACTTCGCACGATACCTGACGAGAATTCGTGTTTCTTCGCACGAATCCTGACGAGAATTCGTATTTCTTTGTACGAATCCTGACGAGAATTCATGTTTCTTCCCACGAAACCTGACAAGAATTAGTGTTTCTTCACACAAATCCTGACGAGAATTTGTATTTCTTTGCACGAATCCTGACGAGAATTCATATTTTTTCGCACTTCGCACGAAACCTGACAAGAATTAGTGTTTCTTCGCACGAATCCTGACGAGAATTCATGTTTCTTCGCACTTTGCACGAATCCTGACGATCGTGTTTCTTCGTACTTTGCGTGAATCCTGATGAGAATTCGTGTTTCTTCATGCTTCGTGTAGGACTGCCCATACAAGTCCGACGAATCCCGAAGATGACGTCATTTCCTTAATAGGGTAGTAACGAGAATAAAAGCAAACCACTTCCTCTAAGTGCCACATACTGTATAGATCTGTGGTCTGTTTGTCGGTGACCATTCAGAAACGAGTAAAGCTCTGATTTATATAATTACTGAGTAGAGTGGTATGGTCTTTACAGTATAGAGCAGTGACATTTG
Organism: Lithobius niger; assembly: GCA_023313725.1. Classification (NCBI taxonomy): domain Eukaryota; kingdom Metazoa; phylum Arthropoda; class Chilopoda; order Lithobiomorpha; family Lithobiidae; genus Lithobius; species Lithobius niger. The sequence goes on along the minus strand of JAHWFP010164558.1, from coordinate 1,465 downwards.
CCGCCATATTGGTACCAGTATGGGTTTTGGAGGGCATAACTACAAGGAGCACTACATAAAAATGGAGGGAAAACAACGGAAGAGCAGATTTCTTAGGCTTAAAATAACGTTGTTTTCTCCAACAACAAAAATCGCGCGTTTTCGGTCTTAAGAAATCACTCTTCACAGCATCGGCTTCAGTATGACGCCCTTCTGTTTCTCTCTGCAGTGCCCCTTGCCGCTAACCCATTAAGGCTCCAGCATAGAGTTATATACAATAATACTACGTCGTGTCACTGCTCTATAAGTCGTGCACGTTGCTAGTTTCGCGGAAAGAAAAGAAAAATTCGAATGCCAATTGGAGCCGTTAAATCTTTTGTTGTTCGCATTCAAGTCTTTTCAAGGACTTCAGAGCTGTGTATATGAGCGTCCAACCATGCGTTACATTGGTCACATCTCCATGAGTGCTCTTCTGATTTTGAGCGCAGCTATGTAGATGTGGCAGCGATGACAAACTGAGAAACGGACACGACAGGCCAAACGGAAGGAAACAGACGAAAGCTGCGCGGTTGGTGCTGACATAGCCGCTGGGTGGCGCCATATATAATTCAGAAATCAAAGAGATGGATGTAGTAGCCACGAAGACAGGCAGGAAACGAGGACACGGTTTATACAGAGATGTCGAGTTTTGAAGGGTATACGAAAAGAATTGCGAAATGGCTCTTGGTTGTTGCCACGTGCAACCGGGAGTGCCAGCGTCCTTTCGAGACAAGGCTAGTATAGTTTACGAAGTTTGACTTGTCCCGGTATGCCAATAAGCGCTGGTTGGGAGGGTGAGGGAGGCGGCCCGTAGGTCTCAAACACAAACGCAAGTCTTGCCGTTACGAAAATCGAAAAACCTGCTTTTTTTTTTTAATTTTTCTAAGCAGTACTCATGAAGAAGTGCACATAGCAAGTAAGGAAGAGGACATGTTAGCAGGAATCGATGAAGTGCATTTAAGCGTTTAATCAGGGATACATGAAGAAGTTTATTTTAGCTAGAGCACATGAAGTAAATTTAAACGTTTAAATAGGAGTACATGAACAAGTATACATTTCAGTATTAAAGCAGATGTACAGAAATAAGCGCATTTAAGAATAATACACGAAGAAATACATTTGAGCAGGAGTATGAAGACATTTAAGCGTTTAAACAGGAATGCACGAGACATGCATTCAGGAATTTAAGCAGGAGTAAAGGAAGAATTACATTTACCCAGCACATGGATTAAGCAGGAGTCTATGAAGAAGTGCATTTATGAAAGAGACCGACATGAAGTACATTTAAACAGAAGTGCATGAATTAAGCAGGAGTCTACGATGAAGTACATTTATGAAAGAGACCAACATGAAGTACATTTAAACAGAAGTACATGGATTAAGCAGGAGTCTACGATGACGTAACTTTATGAAAGAGGCCGACAAGAAGTACATTTAAACAGAAGTA